>QFFB01011090.1:0-38833 GCA_003316465.1 Ramaria cf. rubripermanens
ATGACCATCAACAAGGCTCAAGGACAGACTCTGGGCACAGTTGGGTTGGATTTGAGATATGCAGAGTTTGGACATGGGCAGTTTTATGTGGGTGTCTCAAGGGGAACCAATTGGAGGAGAGTGAAGGTGTTGCTTGAGGAGGGCACTGAAACCACTAACATTGTATATAAAGATGTATTACTTAGAGCTACTTGAACTTGACTTTCCCAAATTGTATATAAAGATGTATGTATTACTCAGAGCTACTTGAACCTGATAGATTTGACTTAGCACAATGTGTGTGATTTGGTGAGATGCATTAAACTACCGATCAATTAAACGGGCAACGCCCGCCGTGCGAAGCACGGGTACCGAAAACTTGTAATTACTGTAAGTAACAATCAATACCTGATTAGTAGGCAAAAAAGGTTCGGTCATATCCGGCTAAAGTTATAAGGTCGGTTCTTCATCAATCTGCACTGATACGGAGTCGGGACCGCTGCTATGTGCCATGCCGGTATTGTGAAATATAATGCAGTGACCTCGATGTGCCTCTCCATTGCTGGCGAAGCTGTGGACACTATCTGCTACCACATTATATCTGACCCCTCCTCATCAAATTCTTCCTCACTCGTCTCCTCGTGCCACCAATGGCAGCTGGTTCGCGGCCACCCATCTGAAGGTATGGTACCTTTCCCCACTTGATGCCTGCGACGCCTTCGTTTTGTCCCTGCCTAAAGTCAAGCATACCCCAAGCCGGGAGTCCAAGCTCGCCCATGACAAGGACATGGCACTTGTGAAACAGGGTGGGTGAGACAGGGGTGAGGACGTGGAGTGTGTCCATCGTGGCGTTGACACCTCTGATGAGGGCGAGCCCCAGGCAGCGAGAGGTGCTTGGCGAGGGAACAGGCGCTCCTTGTGTATATAGGCACGAATCGTTGTTAGTCAACTCATTGACCGACAGATCCAGCGTAATATCTTCATCGCAAACTAACGCCACGAGGCCACAATTAATTGCGTGAGCCAGCTCTTCCGGGACAACGTCCTCAAATCCTGCACCTACAAGGACGAAACGCTGGATAGCTTCTTTACAGTCCACCTCCCACGGCTGATGGGCACACAGTGGAAGTTCTGTCGACCAGGATTTAACCTCCCTCCCCCTAGTAGGAAAGTGTGAATGGAAATAAGAGAGAATTGAGAGGGAGCGATGGTCAGCAGGTGTGTAATACGCTGCTAATGGTGATGAGAGAATCGGTCGAACAGTGTGTAACCGCGTGTTACAAGAGTGAATATGTTGATTTCGCTGAGGAGGGGGTGTTGCAGACTTCGTGTCTAAATCAAATACATCTGATGCATCGACAATTTCCTCGATTTTTCGCAGCAGATCGCCCCCAAGGCCTTTAAGCCAGCCTTGTGTGTTCACTACAAGGGGAACGAAGGATTCCGACCTATTATCGGTCTTTTCTGGCGATGTCCGTTGCACCCCCTCTTCATCGGGGATGTCATCTGGTTCCTGGTAGGCATATTGCACATCCATCCGGTAGGTCTGGATGAGTGCTTGGATACAAGCTAAATAATGTGATGGGCTTGAGCGGGGTGTCGAATGTCCTACATAGTGCGCACGGTATGGCATGATTGGGTGCGTGAATGGGGGGCCTGCAACAAACAAGTACATAATAGCAATATGATTACCGACACCAAAGGACAATTTTTAAAGAGCAGTAAGTGCATACCGAAGACAGGCTTTGAAACTATGTTTAGGGCAACCATTCCTCCAGGAGTAAATTCCGATTGACCCAGATCGCATTCTAGAAACGCGACACGCCGATACCTATTTTCAAAAATGTTAGAAGTCAGGTATACATCCAGAGAAAAGAAAATGCTCCAATGTACAAATACTACGATGATTGAAAGAAAAAAAAAATACCTTGTGGTCAATCGATTCAGCAGTGTACGTGCAAAGGTGCTTTTTCCGCATTTTTTAGGGCCTTTTATAAGGGCCACGAACGAATGGCTCGACGGGATTGGTTTGATTTCGTCAGATAACGAGAGTGACGGGACAGCTGAGTCCAGGGCTTTATCCCAAGATTCTGGCATCAAGAATGGCTGCAGCTGCAAGTGGGTACGAAAGTGAGGGCTTACCTTTACCCAACATAATTAACAAAAAACGCAATGAGTAATGTTAGGGTTGATGATACTATACGAACGTACGGGATGAAAACCCTCAACACCAATGACATCCTCCGCTTCTTTTTCTCGTACATCAAAGCCAGCATCAAAAACGCCATCGAAAATTCGACAAACCTTTCCAAGGTCTTCAACTCCAGATATGAGAGGATGTATCACCACGATGTTGTCTGAAGCATTGATAGCATTGCGTACTCGATGTGGAAGACATGTCGCATTTGAGCCGTCTGATCTGTCAGTGTGTCCCCCGAGGCTGGAGATATCAGGAGTTTCTATGGACACTAGCGGACTGGATCGCGGAGAAAATACACGATGGGACTGGAGTGACGGTCGGAGCGGGGTACCCAGGATCACTATATATCCTCGAAGAAGCGTGATGTAGGCGGCACCAATGAAAGTAAGCGAATGCCCTGGAGGAAGAAGGACGAGGGTGCCGGTTAAATCGTCAACATCTAGTGAGATGTCCAGGTTTACAATTTCACCACTGGTGAGCTGAAAGCAGTTTATATCCAGTCTCGGGACAAATAATTGCTGTGATGCTTTCAGAGCTATGCCGAAGGTAGTTTCTTGTTTTTTTTCTGAGAATTTTGAATAGCTTTCATGCCCTAAGTCCTCATCATCTTCGTCGGAAGAGTCAAAAACTGGTCTGCTAGGAGAGTATCCTCTATTTGTGCCATGGTCCTCAGTTACGAAGCCACTGACCAAGCCATGCTCTGGAGTAGAATTTCGAGTGGATGGACTGGGTGAACTTCTGGAATTAGGTCGTGAGTCATCATCGTCGAATTCTTCTATGGGCTGTTCGACCTCAAAGTATCTTGTACGCCCGATATCAGCATTCGTTAGCTTTTTCGCCCGTTTTGGAGGCATGTTTCGAGGCACATCCCGTCCCTTTGCTTTCCTTTTCTGCGGAGTAGCAGCGTCGGACTCTGATATGACTGGGGCCTGTGCCATTTCGGAGGCGTCGTTCGCATCGTTGTGTGGCCTGGATTGTTGTTGTTTCGCAACTTGTGCAGCTTTCCTCGCCGCAATGGCGCTCAGCATAGTGATGGTGGCGTCACATTCCGAACTCCGCTTTTGCAGCATGGCCACTTCAGCTCCTACACCACCTGCAGCTTCACCTGCGCTGGTGTTATTCGCTCGCGGGACTATCGCGACTTTATCGATCTGGCCAGCTCTTCGCCTAGCTGTCGAGGGGTGCTGGGGGGGACCTGAATCTCCCCAAAAACGAACATGGCTCGCATCTTCTATCGTGGATGCATTCGAAGAACCTTCCAATAATAATGAACCCGTGCCCGATGCCATATACGTAGAGGAGATGCTACTTCAAGTATTATCAGACGAATTCGATGTCGTACTGGAGGATGGCACTGCCCAGCCCGTCGCGGCGGGAATTGTCAAGCTTTGGCAGGAGATCATGCATGAGGGGAAAACTGACGGCGTTGCGCGGCTAGAAGCTTGTCTGGAACAGTCGAGGGGAAAGAAGCTGATTGTAGATGAGAAAAATGCTAGCGACGAAGAATGCCAGTGGGAGGATGAAGACGAGGAGAGTGACAGCGAGGAGGCACCACAATTGTCAGACAGGCCGCGCGAGAACACGCGAGACTCGGAAGTACCTCAGGTGGACGAGGACGGCTTTACGATGGTTACACGTTGGGGCAAGGGTCACCGTTAGCATCACGCAGTGAGTTAGGCCTTGTTTTAGTGACTAGATCTGACTGTGTATTAGTGCAGTGCGGCGAATGCGGCCTGCCATGTACCCCTCTCAAAAAGTATGAGCAGCCTATTATAATTGTATTGGCTTTGATATCCCACGATGCGAACCCACAACGTATAGTATACATTAGGTTTGAGGATAGAGAAACCACTCATTTACTGTAATCAAGGCTTTATACAGTCAACAGACATGCGGGGATCTGTTATACCAATTATGCTGCTAAGTATTTTAAATTAAAGTGAGGAAAATAATCTTCAAGTGCGTCATAGCTCGAGGGTGAGATCTGTAGACGCGTGTCACAGTCACTTATTGACGGGTTTGATTGCAACCATCACTTCAACTTAATGATCCAGGTCAAACATTGTGATGGCAGCACCGATACCAGTGGTACGCGCACTCAGTCTTTATACCTTCTGACCATCGAGCGTCAGCGTTGCAGATTCTCTCCCAGGAAAGACGGACCTCATCGGAGGCTCATTCGACCCCCATGAAAGGCCGACATTCCGAGGCAGCCTTTCATCCTGCCACTTTGGTTCCCTTAACTTCAATAGCAGCTTTGGCAGTTTTAGGAAAGAAACCCCCCGTATGCGGAACTCGTCTCGAACAACTCGAGTTGGAATTTTTGATGGCTCTGCATGATTTGCGCATCTTAGACCCGGAATCTGACAAGGACGGGACAACGCTTGATGGGCTTCAGTCACAATATAACCTCGCGAGAGAAAAGTACAAGAATGAGTTATGGAACGAAAGCTTTGAGCCTGTGCTACGGAGGATACGGGTGGCGGTGGCAGAGAAAACCAAGGAAGAAAGTGCTAAATCTGATGCTGTGCGTCGACTCGTGGCTTCCGGTGCTATGATACAAAAGGAAAAAGATGTGTTAAATGGGCTTTTGGGCGAGTGCATGCGCATGAAGCGTATCTTGGGCAACGAGGGGCTTTTCCTTATGACTTCGTCTGAGGCTGGTGAGAGCTGTGGGTCTTGGTCTGATAATCTTCATAGAACTCGTGAGGATTCGGATATGGAAGCTATCACTCAGACACAGTCACCTAGGGAGGAAGAGCTCGCAGTCATCAGCCTCAAAGGCCTTGAGCTAACTTCTCAGCCTAATTCTACCCGAGAGGAGCACATTGATCTTCGAGCTTATTGTGGCCATATCTCAACCTCTCTTCCTACTCTACGTGTCCTGGCCAATGATAACACCTCCCCAACACCTCAGACCGACAGCAATCCCGCCCCGTCTACTGTATTCCCGCCGTTGATGACGACCCAGTTCTATGCCGCTGTTAGCAAATACATCCCCGTGGCTCAAATCTGGGCCGAAAACGCTGCATTGGGTATGCTGTTGGACCGTGAACGAGAGGAGTTTAACGCAACCCATGCTGAAGTGCAACGTCGCAATGAGGAAGATTTGTCCCTGGCGGCGGACCTCTTGATTGAGGCTATGGAGGTGCAGGCACAGACGGCACGAGTACGTGCAGCGACCGTAGTAGACTGTGGGGTGAGTGTCAAAATTCGTGAAGAAGCTGGACGCCGGAGGAGTGCCGCTTGACAACGTATGTACACGAATGAGCTTCGATACAGGCTACCATTTTAGTTATTTCCTCATTCCTCCCTACAGCGAGCAAAATGTTTGGCAACGGTGAGATTCGAACTCACGCCCCCGAAGAGACTAGTAAACGAGGAAGGCCTGAAACTAGCGCCTTAGACCAACTCGGCCACGTTACCTTACTTGCCAGCGTGCTCAATGAATGACAAGTCCCTACCAGGCTCTGCAAGGCAAATTTCGGTCGGACTCCCGCTCGCCTAAAAAAGTCCCGTGAGCGGCCAGCTTCTCATCTTTCAAACTACCACCTCTATACCTTGTTATACATTGACCATGATGCTTGCTCGCGCAGCTCTCCACTCAACCCGTGCCTCATCCCGCACGTTTTGCACGTCTCCAGCTCGGTTGACCAGGGTCGCCGTTCTCGGTGCGGGTGGAGGAATCGGCCAGCCGCTGTCCCTCCTTCTCAAATCGGACCCACTCGTGTCCAGTTTGAGTCTGTACGATATTCGAGGCGCGCCGGGTGTTGCTGCTGATGTGGGCCATGTTGATACTGCGAGTGAGGTGCGTGTGGAGTACGGCATCCATGGACGGTGCGGACGTTGACGTGTATGTGGTGTAGGTAAAAGGATACACGTCGGACCAGCTAGATGAGGCATTGCAGGGAATTGAGGTTGCTGTTATACCCGCTGGTGTACCTAGGAAGGTAAGTGTGATGCACAATATTTGACACGTGTTTTGTTTTCATTACTGAATGGTCTATCTTGCAGCCCGGAGTAAGCTTTACTTTTTTTTAGCTAGTGCCTTCTGACCCATCATAGATGACCCGGGACGATTTATTTAATGTAAGCATTATCTTGCTCACCTCTTCACGCCTAACAACCACCGCCTAGACCAACGCAAGCATCGTTCGCGACCTTGCTTCTTCTATCTCCCGCGTCTCCCCTACCGCTCATATCCTCGTCATCTCGAACCCCGTCAACTCTACGGTCCCTATTGTTGCCTCAGTCCTCGAGAAAGCCGGCACGTTCAACCCCCGTAGGCTCTTTGGTATAACCACGCTCGATGTCGTCCGCGCCTCCCGATTCCTGGCCGGCATTGCCGGAACCGACCCGCAGCAGACACCCGTTACGGTTGTGGGCGGTCACTCGGGCGTCACCATCGTGCCCCTCATCTCACAGACTAACGTCGCCAGCGCGGTGGCGCAGGGTAGCGAGCAGTGGAAGGCACTCGTGCACAGGATCCAGTATGGAGGCGACGAAGTGGTGAAGGCAAAGGACGGCGCCGGGAGCGCAACTCTCAGCATGGCTTATGCTGCTGCCAAGTTCACTCACCTGCTACTGCGGGCGCTCAAGGGCGAGAAGGGCATCGTCACGCCGACGTTCGTACGTAGCGCTATCTATGAGGGCGAAGGTGTCGACTTTTTCTCAACTAATGTCGAACTCGGCGTACGTCCTGTCCACTGACTCACATTCGTGTGATATGATTGATCGGGTAATTGCATTACAGTTAGAAGGGGTTGAGAAGATTCACCCTCTTGGTGCCCTTTCGCCTGAAGAGGAGGCACTTATCAAGGAGGCACTTCCCGAGCTCAAGAAGAACATTGAGAAGGGTAAGCAGTTTGTCTAGAGCGCCTGATGCAAAAGACTTGGCATGGCCTTGCATGTATATGATAAATAATGCATGTTTGGGGAACCTGATTACAGGCCAATCATTAAATATGCCTGTTAAGTACCATTCAGACTCGGCGAACACCCGAGTTTACAGACAATACATAGTAGATGTAACATTGCAAGACGTGATTGCGATGCAATGAATTAAACACAAAAGTAAGGAGGTAAAACTGTAATTACCCGATCATTGCGTCATACACCTGTTGTCTCGATCGCAACCCCGTTCTCAATCTTCGTCACTTCCCCTGCGTGTTTGTTCCATGGCCCTGCGTCCGACAGCGAACAGCCCCCTTCACACACACATGTCCCACCCAAGTCTTTTGGCAGATTCTCGGCTGGAATCTGCTTCAACAGCTCATTCTTGTAATCCTTTCCCATAATATGGATCTTGGCCACGGTCGCTTCATCCAGCCATCCCTTGATGAACGACCAAATGGTAGAGAAAAGATATGGTGCATTGATGATGTAAAATTTGCCCATAGACTCGGGGTAGCGATCCTGTCCAATCGCGGCTGCTTGCATCACGTAGTCTTTGACTCTGTAGAACTGCCCGATTCCCACATTTTGTAAATCCATGATTGTGCACGAAGTCTCGATGTGGTGGCCGACCTCGACAGAGCACGCAGGGAATCGATGTGTAAGAGACTTTTCATACTCAAAAACAAGATGCTGCAATTGCCGCTCCGGTGTCGTGATGTTGTAGAGCGCTTTGATGTCGAGCTTTCCTAAACGTTCAATATATAAGGGTCGACCGTCCTACAGGATACACCTTAACAAATAAACACGGGTATAGATGTATCCGCACATGCTCACCTTATCCATTTTGTGATAATACTGCGGATAATATCTGTCTACCTCCGCCTGCTCCTTGAAATCAAAGTTTCTACGTCCATGGCATCAAACAACAAAACAGCCACCAAGCACAGTGTCCGACGACATACTGGACAATGTCGTCTACACCGAAAGTCTTCCTCCACTCCTCCGCAGCGATGATCATCTGTTTCGCTTTGACCAAGTCAAACTTCCGAGCTCGCAAAAACCGCAACAATGTCGCATCATCATGACGCTCCGGGACAAAATACCCTGCATCTCAGCAGTGTTCTTGAGCGCTTCTCCCGAAGCAACAGAGTAACTCATCTACGCACCCTCCTCTTGCAGCTCCTTCTTGAATTTCTCTAATGTGTGTTGTTGAATTACCGTAAGGTTTCCAACTCGACCTGGGAGCGGTTTAGAGGGGTCGTGTGCTGGGGGCGGTGGGTTTGGTGGCATATTGTGGTTTCTTACTTCAAGTGGCACCGTACCAGATGATGTACAAATCGAATCGCAAAGGGGTGTGCAGTGGGCGGGGTAGGGATATATACCTGCGCTGGTATCGAATTGGACGACGTGTAAAGGCTAAGAGTGAATTATAGGCGGCAAGTGGTATGGGGCAGGTCTGTTGTCGGAAATCGTCAGGCTCGCTTACTGGTTTAGTGCAGGCTTTTGTAGCGGCGCTACAATGAAAGCGTTCTGTTGTTAACCAATAGGTCTGAGAATCAAATTTATCAAGTCCGAATTTAAGCCAATATCTACCCTTTGCCCCATACAAAAGGTCAGTACGCCTTGCTGCAACGCACGACTTATTGCCTTCATCTGAATTCCTTCTCGTAGTAGCGGTCGCTTTTATCCTTCTCTACTTAACTTCACGAACACGCTTCACTAACGTTAACTGTCAACGAAAATGGATGATGAGGTTGCCGCGCTCGTACGTTTGCGTTTCTCAACCTGCAAGCGTTTGTCCTTATCCGGGCATTTGCTCTGATCGTTAGGTTATTGACAATGGTTCTGGCATGTGCAAGGCCGGCTGTAAGCCCCTGATCGACTTAATCTAGTGACCGTTGGTCTAACATTGTTTTTGCTAATCAGTCGCAGGTAACGACGGATGCGAGTATCCCAATGTTCTTACAACTAATGCTATATGTATGACTAGGTGATGATGCCCCACGAGCTGTTTTCCCGTGAGTGTTCATCCATCCATGTCTACTAGCACCAATTAACTTTCTTCAGATCTATCGTAGGTCGCCCTCGTCACCAAGGTGTGATGGTGGGAATGGGACAGAAGGACTCGTATGTTGGGTATGTTTGCTCTTTGAATCCGTACAGCATAAGATATTATATACTTATAGCATCTGATAGCGATGAGGCTCAGTCAAAGCGTGGTATTCTCACATTGAAATACCCCATAGAACACGGCATCGTCACCAACTGGGATGACATGGAGAAGATTTGGCATCATACATTCTACAACGAATTGCGTGTCGCACCCGAGGAACACCCCGTGTTACTTACTGAAGCCCCGTTGAACCCCAAGGCTAATCGCGAGAAGATGACACAAATTATGTTTGAGACCTTTAATGCTCCCGCCTTTTATGTCGCCATCCAGGCTGTACTGTCCCTCTACGCGTCTGGACGCACAACTGGTATAGTTCTAGACTCAGGAGATGGTGTCACCCACACTGTCCCAATTTATGAGGGTTTCGCGCTACCGCACGCCATTCTTAGGCTCGACTTGGCTGGCCGAGATCTCACCGACTACCTGATCAAGATCCTCATGGAACGGGGTTACCCATTCACGACATCCGCGGAGAGAGAAATCGTCAGGGATATCAAGGAGAAGCTCTGCTATGTCGCGCTTGATTTCGAGCAAGAGATGCAGACCGCCGCACAAAGTTCTCAGCTCGAGAAGAGCTACGAATTACCCGACGGACAAGTCATCACTATCGGCAATGAGCGGTACGTGCTTTCAATAGTATTGACCCGCGCGCAACTCACTTGGCGTAATTAGATTCCGTGCACCTGAGGCTCTTTTCCAGCCTTCCTTCCTCGGCCTCGAAGCCTCTGGTATCCACGAGACCACGTAAGTATCCCGCTTGTTCATGGTGCTTGATCCTCACATGGCACCACAGGTACAACTCGATCTACAAGTGTGACCTTGACATCCGTCGTGATCTATACGGCAACGTCGTTCTTTCTGGCGGTACTACCATGTACCCCGGTATTGCAGATCGCATGCAGAAGGAGTTGACCAGCTTGAGCCCCAGCAGTATGAAGGTAAGCTATGCCATGTCGAATAATTCCTGGATTATCTCAGTCCTGTTTGGGTTTCTAGGTCAAGATCGTTGCACCTCCAGAAAGGAAATACTCCGTCTGGATCGGAGGTTCCATTCTTGGTACATAGTTCTTTTTCCTTGTTTTGTCACTCTCAGTTGACATGGTTCCGTTCTGCAGCTTCCCTTAGTACTTTCCAGAATTTGTGGTGCTCCAAGCAAGAGTACGACGAGTCAGGTCCTGGTATTGTTCACCGCAGTACGTAATTCCTATGTGGGCTCTCAGCACGATCTAAATGTGTTCCCGCAGAGTGTTTCTAAGCGACTCCAGACGACAAGAGCGTGGTTATTGCTGCAGGATTTAGTCTGCTTAGATAACATGTCAATAATCTTTTCTTTTTCTTCCTTTTTCTTTGTGCTCTTCTCATCTTCGATCAACTCTTATAACGCACGACTAATGCGCTTCGTGCATATAGTCTAACATACTCCTGTCAATGAAGTTTCCCAATTTGCACTAGAGCTCGGAGATAGACACCTAGCCCGTCCTAGATGAGCAAAACTCCCAACCGGCTGTTATGCATAGAGCCCTCAGTGTCATATCATTCTATGTAAAGGGTGTGTGTTATTGTAAACAGCCTGAATGCTTTTGATGGTCAAACTTAAGCCGTCAACTCCTTGACTCATGAAAGGGATCAAAAAGGAGCCACATTTGGATAGAAAGGGGCAAGAAGGGGGCAGTAGCTAAACTAATGGGAAAATGATGGAAAACAAGTAAAGTAAGAGGGCGGGCCAAGGGCATGCAAGGGCAGTGTGAAAAAAAAATCGGCATTATGAGGCCTAAGCCTACTAAAGATGTGATCTTATGTGATCAAATTCCTGATACTTTTGGTAGACATCCTGACTTGAACAATTACAAGTTTCTGACTCGCGAGTCAATCTAACCAGATCAAATTCTACAAGTCTGAATCTTCATAAGAGTTCTTATGAGTCAACTCATTGAAATACCTTTGCCATTCATCCTCCTTGGAATTTGTAAGGAAAACAAAAAAAATCTTCACTTTTTGCCGTGGAATTAACAACCAATTTCCTCCGTTTTCATTAATTATTGCCGCGGGTTATGATAAACAAACAACGACTTCCACAATATAGTGGCCGGCTATTCGGAACTTGACTGATGTAACCAGGTCTTCGGACTAGGCTGACTAAGGCTATTTCTGATGCATAACTTACGTATTGATCAA
This sequence comes from Ramaria cf. rubripermanens, assembly GCA_003316465.1. NCBI lineage: Eukaryota > Fungi > Basidiomycota > Agaricomycetes > Gomphales > Gomphaceae > Ramaria > Ramaria cf. rubripermanens. The sequence goes on from QFFB01011090.1 coordinate 11,424, forward strand.
GGCAAAGTAACCTGATTGCTCTTTTCTGCTATCAGAACGCTTGCTTGTATTCTCTAGAATTGTGCCACCATTATCATTAATCGAAGCCTTCTACGCTATGGATACAGAATCGAATGAACGTGTTCTTCTCTCGGGGCCGATAGTTTGCTTTATTCCTAATTTCTCATCTCCGTCGAACCGTGACTCGCGACTCGGCCGAGGACTGGCTGGTGTACCATGTCCAATGTTTGGAGATTGTGGCGTCCATCGTCCTGTCTCCATACATTCCCTCACGTCCTGCGAGATTCTCGGATCACCCCAGCGCCGGAACGTGCGCACTACAAGCATAAAGTAAATCAACCCAAGAACGAAGGTGAAGGATATTATAATGCGTGGGACGAGTGCTCTGTAGTCGGTCTCTGATGATGAGATGACCAGAGCGTTCTTGGACTGAGATGTTTGCGTGGAAACAGTGGTAGCAGCAAGAGACGATGAAGTGGGTGAAAATGGCTGATTCCAGACAAAGCCAAGAATAGAGATACAAAAGAAGAGCATAGACCACGCTATCCAAACGGCGGGCATGGCGAGGAGCACCCACACGTTCCAGAGAAACGATGTAGCGAGGTGAGCCTCCTACGTTCCCACGTCAGCAGTGGTCTTGAAATCTATGCAATGTGAAAACGTACTTCTGCCCATTTCGATGCTCGATACATACTCTTCATTGTTCCAAAACGCAAAATATACACACAGCCATACACGAGACTCATTAGAGCGCAAATTAGAGACAAGAATGCACTCGTTCGAATGACAGCTGCAGTTGATTCCCCTATGATCTGCAAAATTGTAAGTATTGCACTGACCAGACATGGGAGCAAGCCAAGGCAATGTCATCGATTGGTCTACTTCACTATGTGTAAAGCACGCACGTCATTAGTAGCGCGCTTACGACATTGAGCGTCTTCCATTCCTTTAATACACTCTCAACAAAAGTCTCCCAGCTTTCCTTGAACCTGATCAAGGCCGGGCTGACATTCGGTGCCACCCACTCGTGGTCGGCGGGCCAGCGATACGCTTCTCCCCTATTTCGACCTTCGATCATACGCTGCACCTCTGGCCGACTGACTTCTGCGTCGGAGAACACGCGACTCACACGCGAAAAGTATATGGAGGGAAGACGCAGGAGCATGTGCCGGTATATTTGGCAGACGATCTGTGAGAGGAAGTGCTGCAGAGTCTTCGGCGGAAGAAAGATGAATCTATAAGGATCTACGGGCATGAAAGGGTCTTCACGAGACTGAGAGCGGGGCAAGGGCCACAGAAAGCTACGGAGAGGAGACGGAGAGCGAGCTGGTGAAGGAGACTTTGCATTAGACGGTGAGAGTGAGACGTCAGTGGTACGACCATCCAGCGGGGGCGAGGCTGGCATAAATGCTGGTATACTATCAGAGTTCATGCGCGTAGTAAGGCGTAAAGATTCACACCATTTCTAACATTCTGTAGAGACGACGAGAAAGAAATTCGATCGCCCTCAAATGAGACACGTTTGGGAGTTATGTCGCCGCGATTCTTACTCGCAAATGAAGAATGCTCGGAATCCCCAGAGCGACGGCTAGGTTGCCCGATCGCGGAGGAAACAATGGAATCTTGCGCAGAAATCCCGGATGCTTCCGCTGCTTTACGACTCAGGGCTTGCAGTCGAGGAGCCGAGAAGGAGGCAGGAAGTTCGGTCAATTTGTCTCCTTCGGTCAACGCTGAAGACGCAGTGGACGTGGCTGTACGAAATGATATATGCAGTAGATGCATGGAAGGAAGAGGAACTTACAATGCTCTGGCACGTTCTGATGTGGCCAAGGGGCTGTGCTGGGTATCACTGTCTAATGAAGAGAAGGTGAGTTTAAGGTGGAGTGATGGCGTTAACTCACGCTCGGGGATAGCATTAGTTTTGGGTGGTGTAGTCGTATGGGACACTATGAAAGAAAGGTGTTGATACAAGTAGCTACATGCTGTGATGTTGTATGCACGCACAGGAGTTTATAAGATGTGGCTGAGATGTAGTGATAGTGACGGAAGGAACTGATAAGGACAGTTAGGACGAGCGGGTATGCCGCCTCGGGAACTGCACTTGCCGTTAGGGGACCCTGGGGAATTTTCCTGAGGAAATGCAATCGTTGCTGAGACTAAGAAATCCGTTAATATATCTGAGGCAATCTGTATCAGAAGTGGCTGAGAGCATGTACCCACTTTCGTTACTCTCAACTGTGTCGTCCAATGGAATCGCACTTTGAATGTCATCTAGTCGGAAAGTACAAACCATCTCATCGCTTGCTACCAGTTCAGGAGTTGCAGATGAATTTATCGCAGGCGGGGAGTGGCATGTAGACACAGGGCTTTCAGAGAGTAATGGATCCGACAGAACATTGCTGGTTGTTCCAGTGGACGAAGCGCTATTCGAGTCTTCTGGGGCCATAGGTTTAGCAACAGGGATCCAATGGCCAGCTTCCAGTTCTCTAGCCCTGAGATGACTACGGAGCCAGTTCCTCTAGCAAAGAAGGCAGCTTCCCCAGAGCAAGTCACAGGTCACGGACTGGTGACACTTACGTCACCCAGCATCGCCTCAGGCTTCTCTATTTCGAAAGATACAGCCTCAACGGCTTCTTCGCTTGGGTATTTTGGTTTCGTAAGGTCCCTGTGACAGTAAGTACGGCACTGAGACCTCAAATTCGTTTTTTTGCGTGGGTCAGTCTCTCTCTGACGCATCCTTCCTGAAGCGGTGCCGTTTGACATTTTCGGTTGACTGCCCTTACTGCCACATGCTTTACTCAAATATCTCGATCAAAGCGAGGTCAGGGTGTTCTGATGTATCTTGGCAATCGTTAAGTTAGGGTGCAAGGCGTTAACGTTATGATCATTTGCTTTCGACACCCTGTCTGAAAAATACAAGGTGAGGGTCCGTGTCATTGTGAGCTCGGGTCAGGAACCTGCCCCTCTGATGCCATCTAATGGTTTCTGGGGTTGATCAGTGGCACGTAGTGCTGCTTGCATAAGTCATACAAGTGTTTAATCTACACGAGGCGCGGTACACACCTGATGTTCTCCCGGTCTCGTCATCTGCCGTATTTTTACCAGGACTGACCATACAGTGATCATCACATCAATGATCTCACTGGCACGTTCTATGCAATTACTTCATACCAACGACAGCTGGATAGGCTATTTTTTTCACTAAAAACCTCGAACGGGAGGATTGATCCGGGTATGGCATTCTGAACTCTTGAACCTACTTGAACCTCTACACGTGGCGGCTTCAGCATGTACGAATGCTCAGGTCGCCCCTTGTAATTAGACGTCTTCATTGTTTTATCTTCCTGATTGGACACTGCGGAGGTTGTTTCGCCCCCACAGCACCATGCACAAGTCGTGCTAATCCTGACGGTGGACTCGACAGATGAACACAACATACAAAAGCACACTGCTTAACGATGCACTTGTCCACAGCCTGGTACGATCATACCATGTCTTATAGACAGTGGCATCCGACAGAAAACGATCCTACGAGCAATCCTAGTCAACCTGAAGGTTCCTCCTTCGCAGAAGGCTCATATCACGACTTTAATTGTAGGTCATATTGACTGTTGTAACCAGCCTCATCTCATTACTGACCGCTCGCTTATGTTTCAATTCCCGTCCAATATCAAATAATCCAATTTTCTCGTCTATTCCCTATCGTCTTTTCATTCTTCCACAGTACGTGGGGGTAGGTAGCCTGGAACACCCACTCGCGATACCACAAACCATCTAATGAAAGTTGGTGGATAGACAGTAACCAGCCTTATTCTGGGGAGACGGTATCCTACAATTACGCAGGTGCCGGATCGGGTGGATCTAGTCAGTACCTTCGTCAAGGTCTCATGGGCACTCATGACCTGGTGAATAGGTAGCAGAAGCTACGGTGGGGCATCCCAGGAGTCTCCTACTACAGACCCAACGCCTGTAAGTGAGACCCACAGCCCGAGTGCACAACAGCGCCGACGTTTTTCCCTGCCATCCAGCATGCATGGATTGAAAGAAGTAACACGACGTCGGGCCAAGCTCTTAGTCATCTGATTGTCGAAATCTCGCGCGATGAGGTCACGTCATATTTTTGTGGCTGGGAAGGTTGCAGATATCCCGTGGGTTTTGCTAAGCGGACTCAGTTGATCACGCATATCCGATCCATACACCTCCAAGAGAAACCTTTCCTGTGTACAACTTGGTTCGTCCACGCTCTACTCTTCTTCTACTTGCCGTTTATCGTTTCTTATAGCAACGCCGTATTTGAGCGCAAACAAGATGCTATCCGACATGTCGCTTCAATGAACAGCAGGCAGTACAGATGCAGCAACTGGTTAGTCAGATTCTTCCATCTCAGCTGACGGTGGATCAATCTTACCAATAGTGATCGGGTGTTCACTCGTAAACAATATCGAGATGCCCATGAAGATACCTGCCTGTCTCGGGAGTCCTGAAAGGCAACACAGTTTTTAGCTGATCATATCTTTCTTTTCGACACAGGCTGTACTATGGATGTGATTTTTTGTCATTCCTTGCTACGTAGATTGCTGTAGCGAAACTTTATATATTCTTGATGATAGCTTGGGTAGGTAACACTGAGAAAGTGGCGTAAATTTAGGTACTTTTGGTCCAAACAAATGTTTCAGAGTCACCAATCACCTCGTAGCTGCGTTTGTCTCTAACCACAAGAAACGGTATTACGACTGGTTAGAACGACGGCGTAGTATACGGCAAACTCCATTAGCGCTCCTTACGTACATACCGGCTCGCTTTTGCTCCATCCTGCTTGCATTTTCAGAATGTCGATGAATATCTTTGGAGAAGAGGTAACAGCTTTTCTTATTGTCTGATGTTTCCACGATGTCCACACACTTTATAGGCGACAGAAGAAAAGGCAGAGAATGCTCGGCTCTCGTCTTTCGTGGGCGCCCTTGCGCTCGGTGACCTTGTCAAATCGACACTTGGTCCCAAGGGCATGAATAAAATCCTTCAATCAGGATCTTCAGGAGATATCAATGTGACAAATGATGGCGCCACGATTCTCAAGTCAATTCAACTCGACAACGCGGCTGCCAAGATCTTGGTCAACATTTCAAAAGTACAGGACGATGAGGTCGGGGACGGGACAACTAGCGTGTGCGTTCTGGCAGCCGAGTTATTACGAGAGGCGGAGAAACTGGTTGCGGCCAAAATCCATCCACAAACAATCGTGGAGGGTTATAGGATTGCGAGTGCAGCGGCACTGGAAGCGTTAGAGAAAGCTGCCATTGACCACAGGTGGGTTCTTTGCACGTAACGGCTTTCGGGAAGGATTTACCCTTTAATTCCACAGCTCTGAGCCTACCAAGTTCCGTGAAGACTTGTTCAATATTGCACGGACAACTTTGTCCTCAAAAGTCCTAGCACAGGATAAAGATTACTTTGCAAATCTTGCCGTAGATGCGGTCTTACGATTACAAGGCTCTACCGATCTTGACCATATTCAAATCATCAAAAAGGTTGGCGGGAAGCTTGCGGATTCTTATTTGGACGAAGGTGGGCTTTGTCTTTCATTGGGCCATCGGCGATCTCATTTCTTTGAGCAGGTTTCATCTTGGACAAGTCCATTGCCGTTAACTCACCAAAACGGATAGAGAATGCCAAAATTCTCATCGCAAACACATGTGAGCATTGTCCGTTGAACATGCAATACACGTCTTAGTCCGTTATTCAGCAATGGATACGGACAAAATCAAAATTTTCGGTGCCAGGGTCAAGGTAGACAGCACAGGGAAGCTTGCTGAGCTGGAACGGGCTGAGCGAGTGAGTGCACTTCGGACTACTTTATGAGATTGCATATTGAACAGCTTTAGGAAAAAATGAAAGCAAAAGTGGCGTCGATATCGGCGCATGGCATCAATTGCTTCGTTAACCGTCAATTGATCTATAATTACCCCGAAAATCTGCTCGCGGAGCAGGGTGTCATGTCGATTGAACATGCAGATTTTGAAGGTGTCGAGCGCCTTTCACTGGTAACAGGTGGTGAGATCGCTAGTACATTCGCCCGCCCAGACCTCGTAAAGCTTGGAAGGTGCGATCTGATCGAGGAGATTATGATCGGCGAGGATAAAGTATTAATTTGCTTCATTTCCCCATCTAGTCCAGAGAAGCTGACATACTTTGTAGCTGATCAAGTTTTCGGGCGTAGCGGCTGGGCAGGCATGTACGGTCGTACTTCGCGGGTCGACAAACCAGATGGTCGACGAAGCTGAACGGTCCCTGCACGATGCATTGTCAGTGCTCTCGCAGACGGTCAAGGAGACCCGAGTTGTGCTCGGTGGGGGTTGCTCAGAGATGTTGATGGGCTGTGCTGTGGACGAGGCGGCACGGAAGGTCGTTGGCAAAAAGGCAATCGCGGCCGAGGCTTTTGGACACGCTCTTAGGCAAATTCCCACCATTCTTGCAGACAATGCTGGGTATGACTCTTCGGATCTCGTGTCCCGTCTCAGAGCCGCGCATTATGAGGGAAAGGCTGATGCTGGGCTAGGTGCGGGGTGTTTGCTGTTGCACTATTTTCCTGCATTGACATTAGTAACATGACCTGCTAGATATGTACCAAGGTGGAATTGGGTCCATGAAAAAACTCGGTGTCACCGAAAGCTTCAAGCTCAAAAGACAAGTCGTCATTAGCGCTAGCGAAGCGGCCGAGATGATCTTGAGGTGGGTTTGTCAAGCTCTTATGACGACCTTGACTCACTCCCTTCTAGGGTTGACACAATACTACGATCAACGCCTCGGAAGCGAGAAGCGGTATAGTTGGTAGACATTCGTAGATATAATACATACAGGGTTGTCTAATATAATATTAATACGATCCATCAAGTATGCCTGTGATATAGACGCGCGCCACAAGTACTGTAATATTTGTCCTCTAGTTGACCACAAGCACCAACCCATTCCTTGTCACCCCCTCCACCTACACTTCTCTCACGAAGCAGACAGACGCAACTGGCGGACACTCTGCACATGTCTGGTAACTTTCGGGCTCGCAAGGCTCCTCCGCCAGCACCGTTAGCCAGCGGTCTGCCGCAACCATCCTCGCAGCGCTTTCCAACACGACCCCAGGATATCCTCGATGCAGATCAACGTAGAGACGCTGCTAGACTGGATCCTAAGCATGTTCCATCACGGAGGGCACCCCATCCATCCGGTGGTCTACGCATAACATCTGGAGAGTGGAAGCTTCTCATTGGGATATGCGTCGTGGCCGTGGCCGTCAGGCTGTTCCGGCTGTCAAAACCGAATAGTGTTGTGTGAGTTTCACATGTTTCGGGGTGGCTATGATCTCACCCCCTTTCCAGGTTCGATGAGGTGCACTTTGGGAAGTTTGCTTCCAAGTATATAAAAACACAATACTACGTCGACGTCCACCCTCCCTTGGCCAAACTCTTGATCACGTTCGCTGCGTTTATTGGTGGTTTCGATGGACAATTCGATTTCAAGGATATCGGAAAGTGAGCTTGCATACTTATTATAACTTATAACTTATGTCTCACCATGCTATTCAGGATTTATGAGAATGTACCCTATGTGATGATGCGATTACTTCCGGCTACCCTCGGCGTTGCACTTGTACCAATAACATATCTGACACTTCGTGCTCTCGATTGCCGCGCAACTACAGCGCTTCTCGGCTCCCTCTTCGTCACCTTCGAAAATGGTCTAATCACCCAGTCGCGACATATTCTCCTAGACTCCCCCCTCATATTCTTCACTGCTCTTTCGACCTTCTTCTGGGTTGGTTTTTCGAACGAGAATGACAAGGGCGAGCCATTTAGCGAGGTGTGGTGGGCATGGCTCTCCTTAACCGGCCTCGCTCTCGGCGCCGTTGTCAGCTGCAAATGGGTCGGATTGTTCACCATTGCGACGGTGGGACTCTCCACCATCAAACAGCTTTGGATTTTGCTTGGCGACTCTAGAGTGCCTCCAAAGCTTTTTGTGCGGCACTTCATGGCCAGAGCTATATGCCTCATTGCCGTTCCAATCGTCTTTTACATGTTTATGTTCGAGATTCACTTCCTGATTCTGCAGAACTCCGGCGATGGAGATGGATTTATGAGTTCAGAATTTCAACACACATTGGGAGGACGTCAGATGGCGGATACGTATGCTGGTCAGTAGTTAATCTTGTCTTGTCTTGATTTGATCTGAGTAACGTTTAGATATCGGATTTGGTTCCGAGGTTTCCATTCGGCATTGGAACACACAGGGTGGATATCTTCATTCCCACCCACATAACTATCCTAGTGGAAGCAAACGTGAGCATTTTCTCTATCACCTTCACCCTCCCACATTCTCATATACTGGCAGAGCAACAAATTACACTGTACCCTCACCGCGACACGAACAACAACTGGCTCATTGTGAATGCTACCGAAGGGGGCACCAGCTTCTCAGCTGACTTCTCAAACGTTCCATTTGCTCCTGTTACATCTGGAATGCACATTCGCTTGCATCATATAATGACGGAGAAGCGGCTACACTCGCATGACGTCCGCCCGCCCATTTCTGAAGTTGATTTTCAAAATGAGGTCTCAGCCTATGGTTTTTCAGGGTTCATGGGTGATGCCAATGACGATTGGGCGATTGAGATCGATGGAGGAGACAGGGAGAGTAGCAAGCGCCTACGGACGCTGCGTACAAAATTCAGACTGCGACATTTGTTGACAGGGTGCTACCTCTTCTCACACAAGGTGAAGCTACCTGATTGGGGCTTCGAGCAGCAGGAAGTCACTTGCAACAGGAACGCGGTTCGGGACAATTCGTTATGGTACATTGAGACAAACACGCACCCGAACTGTACGTGGCGATTTTCGCTTCCAGTCTGGCGAATCATTCAACGAAGTGTCCAGTGTCAGAGAATGCCCCAAAGGTTAATTATAAGCTGCCCGGATTCTTTTCCAAGTTTTTTGAGCTACAACATGTGATGTGGACGACAAATGCTGGGCTAACCGACCGACACACGTTTGACTCGCGTCCCAGCTCGTGGCCGCGGCTTAGTCGAGGAATTGTGAGTACCGTCTTTTCATGCACATACATTTTTGTAACAATGTGTGCAGAATTTCTGGGTCAAAGATCATCGCCAAATCTATCTCATTGGGAACCCTGTTGTGTGGTGGTTAAGTACAGCCGCTGTCGTTATATATGGGATTGTTCGTGGGTTCTTGATTCTCCGCGCCAAGCGCGGCTATCAGGACTTCAACCATAGTATGTCTCATTGCTTCACCAATCTGCTTGAGCAGGTGTGTTTACACAGTCATAGCGGTCGTGGTTAAGTACGACCAACTCTGCGGCTTCCTTGCACTTGGTTGGTTTCTGCACTACTTTCCGTTCTACCTCATGCAGCGGCAGCTTTTCTTGCACCACTATTTCCCTGCGTTATATTTCGCCATCTTGCTGTTCTGCGGAATATTTGATCTCATTACATCAACACTCCGCCCGCGCATCCGATTCCAGATTGCAACTGTACTCATTATTGTTGCCATATGGACTTTTGCACACTTCAGCCCACTTGCATACGGGAGTGCATGGACGAGGAGTAAATGTATTAGCTCGAAGTGGGTTAAGACGTGGGACTTCGCTTGGTGAGCGGATACTTGCTGTTTGACTCTGGAGAAGGCATCACTGACTACACTGTGCGCCCTCTCAGTAATGAGTTTTTGGATGACGTGAGTCGTTCCAGATTGTCTCGACACGGCCCTATTTAACATACTATCCAGTACTCTCAATACAGGGGACCTGTAATTCCCACACCCAACAAATCCTTGGTGCCAATATCCACCGTTGAAGCACCAGGGCGTGCACCAATCGTCGTTCAAGATCCGGTCAACCCCGAAGACGACAAGGATGATCCAGAGCAAACTACCTCTGTATTTGATAGAGTCGAGCCCGGACGCGACATCTTTGCCGGTGAGAAGGCGAAGAACATTGAATCCAAGCAGCCTGTACCACCCATACGCCCCGAGGAGGAGCCTAAGGAGATCAGTTCGTTTTTCCAAACTGAAATCCCTGGAATGCCCAAGGAAAAGCAGCAGCCCGAACATGTACTTCTTCCTGATGAGAATGCTGCCACAACCCCTTCCTCCGACACTCCTGCAGCCGCTACTCCTTCATCTTCAATATCAGTCTCGACCTCGACCTCGACCTCGGCCTCATCGACCTCTTCGTCAACTTCGTCAACATCTCCCTTAGTTGAGACGTCGTCATCTGATGCGCCACCTGCATCGCCCAGCGATGCAGACATGACTACCACAGCCGCGGAGCAGCCACCAGTTGCGAAACAACCTGTTAGACCCATCGACCACGCCGATGCAGAAAAAGAAGCAGAGCGTGTTCGACAAGAATTGTTCCCTCAAGCTGCAGTGGGCAGAACATAGACAGAAAAAAGCAGGTTTCACCTGCACTTGTATAATAATATCTTATGAAGAGTAATGTGGGACTTTGTAATTTATAGGATGTTTTCATGCCTAGAAAAGTCTGTAAACAACAGACGGTCAGAGATAAGCCGTATCTGTGGTCGGATTAGGGAGAGAAGGGTAGAAATAAAGCTATATACACGCCACGTGGCATCGACCCTATAAGCACACTTCTCGGCGATGAGAACAACAGGAACTTGGACATATGTAGCTGCAATCCGCGATCCGCAAATTTGATACACCATGTACACGTAGGATATACGACGCCAGACCGCTGATCGTCTTCCGACGTCATACGACACGTCAGCTGCTGTAGTGAATGTTGTGGATAGGACTCAGAACGACCACATTTGGAGCGCTAGAAAGACTGAGGGGAAGGTTGATTGGTATATGATTGTGAGAGGATCGCATACTTACGACAGCAATGGAAAGGTATTCCAGGGGCGACCTTAAGCGACTCCAAATGTTACAGCAAGTACTTGCGTAGAGAGGCTTTCAGTATGCTTACGGGTGCGCGACCGGCCAACTCGTGAATATCAATTGCTTTACTTTCCAGGTTTATTCGACCTCATCTTGAAGCCCGGCGCCCTTGCTTACTCGTCCAGATGATCACCCAGTTCGAAATGATAGAAGCTTTTTTACTCAATGGAACTGCAAGATTGAAAGGTGTTGAGTCTGTGACCAAGAAAACTGGTTCCATGAATCGCTGATAAGCCTGTCCAAAATACCACACGGATGGTATTCTGCGTCCTCGAGCCTGGGACGAACAATATTACGGCACAGTGTGAGTGACCAGATTATAGCAATCCCAGATATCTTGTAGCAGGGAGGTCGATGTTGTGCCTAAAGCGGTTCAAGTCGGCGTGGCTGTTTGCCGTCTTCATCCCCTTGCCAAGCACATCAACGTGAAGGCGTGATCTCCTACAGTATTGCACACGGCCACTTGGTGATGCTCACCTGCTCGCGGGTAGCCATACACCGCGCTGGGGCGTGGACTGAAGGGCACCGGGTATGCAGTGACGGTCGTATTGACTGTATGTACGGATTAAGTATGGGATGGTGAGAGGTGTCCTGATTGTGGAACATAACATATTTTCACCGTAGTTTTTTGGGAGAGTACCGCGCATGTAAGTCTTTCATTCTAAGGGCGGCACGTATCAGAGCAACAGGACTGGTTTTTAACTGCTTCGTGAATTTATAATAGGCTGATACGAATATGTAAAGATTACTTAGCTTCAGAGAGCTGTTGAAGTTTCCAGAAAACATTATTTAATGCGGGTCCAGCGGCCAGTACTCAACTCGGCAATGGCCGACAGTACTCCAACTAACTCCCAACGTCTCATCGCTCTGAACTTGCTCTGAACGTTCTTGATTCCCTCTTGGATCTTATTCTTACACTCTGACCACGTTCTTTGTTTTATAGCATCCGCTCCTTTCCGATGACTGTCATTGAGGCTAGACGACCCCAGCGACAGGACACATTTGATTTACGCAGCGAGATCGTCACAGACGAGTCCTCATCACGTTTTCAAAGTGATGCCAGCACGCAACCCACCTCCGATGACGAGCATTCAGTGCTTGAAGACGACTCTTCCAACGAGGATAGGGATGGCGAGTACATGGACGAGGACGATGGCTCATCTTCCCTTTCCATACCCAACGAGTCTATCGACTTTGACCTCGTGTACTCGCTCCATAATTTTGCAGCAACTGTCGAAGGCCAGGCCAGTGTCGTCAAGGGCGATAGCCTTTTTCTCATGGATGACAGCAACAGTTACTGGTGGTTAGTTCGGGTGTTAACGACACAAGAAGTAGGCTATATTCCTGCTGAGAACATCGAAACACCGTTCGAGCGTCTTGCACGGCTGAATAAACACCGTAACGTCGATGTACGTCGTTAGCAATCCAATCACGTCAGCGTCTTACCCGTTTCTCAGCTTGCATCTGCCACGCAAGAAGAGTTACAGGAGAATGTGCAGAACTCTCGCGAGCGCATTCGTGGCGCCATTGGTTCGAGGAATGTCCATAGCACATCTCCCCTTGCGGGAGATCGTAAGACTGTCATTTTCACGGGCTCTACTATCCATAATTACCCGCCAGCTGTTTGGGGAGATGAAGACCTGGGTGAGGAGGAATGGGATGAGGAAGATGAGTATGAAGAGGGGTATGACGAGGAGGTCGAACGAGACGAGATGGTGGCCTCCCCGGCAGGTGGCCTCGACGGTATGGAACCAGACGATGGAATGAGCTGGGAAAGCACTGCCGTCGACGAAGAGCGCGCTCGTGCTGCTGCCATCGCTGCTTCACCATTGACGTCCACAAGTCCCACCGCCGTATCTGCTCCCGCGTCATCAAACGATATAGCCAACATGCTTAAACCTGTAGGTGTGCAGCAGCAACTCGCACCTATTACTATATCTACACAGCCTTCCGCTACACCCTCTATACAGCCCACACAACAGAAGGGGCTAGCAACGACGCTTCGGCAACAAACATCCCGAGAACGACTCTACGCTGACGATTATCAGGCACAGACAAGTCCTGCATCCCCTTCGTCGCCCGAGAATCCTGGCTCTCCTGGTAGTGCAACATCACCAGCTCGGATGTTGGTGGATCCCGCAACGGCCGCTGGAGAGACACGCAAGATTTCAGTGACACCTTCCATCGCTCGGGAAGCCGCGCGCCAGTCACTGTTGGCGCAGCAAAATGCCCAACAGGAAGAGAGCGCGAAACGCGCACGGGAAGAAGCCCAGGCAGCCGCAGCCGAAGAGGCTGCCAGGAAGAAGGGTAGGATTAAGGATACGGCTCAGCCAGTGTCATCCGTGACCATTGGAAGAGTTGCTAGCAATGAGTCAGTGAGAAGTCCATCGCTTTCCGGCGGCTCCAAGCTACGCAAGGGCCGAGACTCCCCTGCTCCCGAAGAGGAAAAGAAGGAAAAGAAAAGGAGTGGCGNTCGGTCTATTTGGACGAAGGAAGGACAAGAATAAGGACAAGCATTCTGAGGGCGTCGAAGGCGTCCGTAGCTCGGAAGATTCTGCCCGTTCAGGCAGTATACATGGACATTACACCCCGTCGGCTCATGAGACTACAGGACCTCCCCCTGCCACAGTTATAGCTGCTTCCCCTCAGATCCGGAGCCGCAGCAATTCAACAGACCCACGGCGTGTTAATGCTGGCTCAACACCAGCTCCCGGCCAGGCACCATCTATCCAGACCGCCGCCCCGGTCGTTTCCCAGCACTCGCTCAAGATGCAACAGATCGACCAGCAACAGCAAGCGCTATATCAGCAGTACCTCAAGAGCTCTCCGGCTTCTGCGCCCGAAGGTCCATCGTACGGCTTACAGTCTGCGGCCAGTATCATGCCGATCAGTAATAACAATCTCTCCGCTGGCTTCCGCTCACAAGGCGGCCGCCCTGGATCGCTCATCCTGTCGCCAACTGGACTCGATGGCCAAGGAGTACCGGAACTCAGTGTTATCCGTGTCTTCGCCGGGCCCAACTTGCATACTGAGGCGACGTTCAAGACTGTTCTGCTTAATGCGTCGACGAGTTCCTCGGATCTTATTCGCCAAGCAATGCAGCGTTTTAGGCTGGCAGCAGGGGAAGACGAAGCAGACTACTATCTGGAAATTAAACAGGTGGAGGGCCAATCTGCTGTGTTGCTCCCTCATGAGAAACCTTTGGGTGTTTTCGAAGGGCTCGTCGAAGCCGCCCAGCTTGAGGTCCCAAAAGTAAAGCGGAGCAGTGTGGGGAGTATAAGCTCTGTATCAAGCAATTTATCCATGCATCCTGCCATCAAGAAACTGAGCATGAATGATTTCACCGACGACTCTGCGGTGAAGTTTTATCTCAACAGGCACTCCTCGACAGGTGCCAACAACGCGGATGAGGATGAGGAGAGCACTATAATAATCTCCACCGACGACTATGATGAAATCTCACCCGCATCTCCAGCCAAGCCTTCATTAACTGTCACGACGGCCAACGGGACCAACGTTACCCCAGAACGCTTCAGCTCCCCGTCTGCTCGCTTTGCTCTCCAAGTGTGCATTCTCCCAGACGATCTCCCAGACGGTATGATCTTCGATCCCCATACAGAGGCAATTGTGCCAAGAAGCTCGTTACGTGACCGTTCATTGTCCAATGCGGCCGCTTCTTCTGGAGTTTCGCAGACACAACGTCGGAAAGTATTGCAGTTCCCCAAGAATACCACTGTTGCGGAGGTTATAGAATTAGCATTGGAACGTTTCGGCATCGCGGAAGGGGTTGTCGATGGAGGTGACGAGATCGAAGATAAACTTGCGAAAAGAATCAGTCTTGCACGCGTTAGATATGGACTTGCAGTACAAATAGATGGACTCGGTGAGTTTGTTTTCTTCATGGTCTGCTCACCTTTGCTTATTAACGTGTGTATATTCCTCTTTTCTGTGTAGAACGGCAACTCCAGCCTTCAAGTAAAATCCTTGATGCGTTCCATCGACCACCAATATTCAAGTTCGTGGAACGTCGTTCTAGCGAGAAGCGGCGTTCGGTTGATTCCACAATGCTTCTCGGTGCCGGGGAAGATGTGCGACCAGACGACCCTATTTTCATGCTACGTCGCGCCGTGGGTTTCCGGAATACAGGCAAGTCGAAGATGGCCGCCCCATTGGACGAGATTGCGCTGCAGCATCTCCACCAGCGTGAGTCGGTGTCGGAGTCCAGCACTGCAGGTGCCCCGGAAGATGCCAAGCCTCAGAAGATGTCTCGCCAAGAACTCATCGCTGCGCAGCGGCTTGCCTCGCGCGAGAAGCAACGTGCCATCCTTTCTGCAGAATCGAACTCCGAGCGCGGAGTTGACGTGCTATTGCCAGGCAATGCCATGCTGCGCAGCTCGCTTCCCGAAACAAGCGACAAGATGCGATACTCATATGTTCAGGATGGCGAGATATACGACATTAGCGATATTGTCGAGGAGGAGCAACGAGGGGGTCGAACGGTTGCTGGTCAGTTGGATAGACGGGATTGGTTGGAGGGTGTCGTGGCACGAAATCACGAAGGTTTGGGAGATAATCTGGACAGGGTGTTAAACAGAATCAAGGGCAGCAGACCGGCTGGTAAGCCGAGTCCACCAAGTTTGTCCAGCATTGTTGCGGACTCTAGGATAAGCGATGCATCGGCATATTCGGTGGTCGAGGAGGGAGACCCACCAGCCTCTCATGGTGAGCCACTGTCTTCCTCCCGTGGTGCAACGCCTTCTGTGGTTCAGGATGCGAAGGCATCTCGTGTCGCATCAGGGACACCTGTAGACCGTGAAAAGGCTGGTTCCAAAGCCGGCAGCTACCGAAATAAACGACCTTCTGTGGGCTCGCTTCGCTCCGATGACTCATCCAATGAAACATCTAGTCCTTCGACGCCTGCTACCACCGCCACCAACACCCATGTCAGGAGCAACACACCCCGTCGAAGCCCGCTAATTGTAAAGGACGACTTCGGTGTATCGGAGATGATGGCGATTATCGAGCTCAATGCGGCAAGCATGAAGCCGCCACCTCCGTCGCCTATGGACTTTGTGGATGAGATGCTGTTCGGGTCACAACTGAACCTGGAGGACTTGCATCCAAGAGTACGGGAAATGTTCGCAGGGACATTCAAGCAGCTCGATGATATGGATCGGGTGAGTCCTCATCGTCCTAGTTCATGTGCGCTTGTGTGTACTCATTGTTGTGCAGGAATTGGATCTCGCGCTGGCAGCGACTTCTCATGCGTTCTAGTACGCATGGTCCTTTGGATTTACATAATTATATATCATCGTCAGGAGGGGGTGTATTACTGGTGTATGTGCAACTAGTTTCCTAGCGAAAAAAATATTTGTGAGCCTGCAAGATTTTAATATTACCTCGGATGATACTCTAGGATAAGTTTTGAGTTCTCTCCTCTATTTTCAAAGGGTGATATACAGAAATGCCAGATTACTCTCTTATCCTCTATCCAGGGGCCCTGTTTCTGGTGTGTTGGTGTGTTGTTTGTGATAGTGAATGAGATGCATGCAGAATAAAAAGGTGCCCAGGTGCATTACTTATATAGTAAGTCAGACCCCTGACTTACTACAGCATTAGGCTAGACCCTGGCAGATTCTAGCTGTCAGGCATGATGGCTAACCATAACAGGAGAAACTGAGCAAAGATATTCTCACATGAGCACCAAGGCACCAAGGCAATGAACTTGAACAACTAACCTGAAAACTCCCAACTGGGGGCTGCCACTGCCCCCAGACCCTAACCATCAGGCATGATAGCCAACTCAAACCCAAGAAACCAAGCAATAAGATTCTGACTAGATCAATCAGGGAGCAAGCATAATACAATTTGACAAATGGTAAAACCTTGAAGAAAGTATAAAAACCAGGTAGGGTTGAAGTATCATGCATATCTACCCAATGAAACTCTGCAAAAATACCTTATTTCTCCATGGTTTTTAAGCAGAGCAGATCCCTCTAGTTTCCTTTCATACTATTCTGCATGCTGACAACCACATTTACACTTGCAGAAATATTAAATGTACATAGATTTTTCATCCCAAACTGCTACAACTTAAGTGCCTAATATTGTGTCTTGGGCAGAAACATAATGTACATTTGAATTCCTGTGATGACAACCTAAGCAGATGCTCTGCACTCAAGCAGCACACTGGCAAAGGTGGAATTCTAAAAGTGTTGAAGATACAAGGTGTGACCGTATCAACATGTATACAAATACCCACAGACATGAGGTATTTGAGGCACACAGGCAGAGTTTGCACCTTTCCCTCAGTCATATCACACATATAAAGGAACCGAATCACCCAGCATGTACAGTGGGTGGGAACCATCCTTGACAGAGCTTGGGGGATTCTGTGCACAAATTGTCCACCATCTCCAAGATTAGTCAGGGTATTAGTCAGCACAATTGAGTCATGATAAAGAGGGTGACAAATCAGCAACAGAAATAGCTCCTAAATTTCTCCTTGATCCACTCCCATGATAGAGTGTGAGGGGGGGATAGTCATATATGGTCTTGAGGAACTCTGATGAAGGTTGAGACAGATTGACATGGGAGGGTTTGTTGGGTATGGAGCCCAGAATTCTGCCTCATATTCTTCCCTTCCTTCATTGTGAATGACCTTGCCCATATATCCAAGGAACGTGAATGGCTATGTGTTGTCTTGGAAAAATGTGGAATCTCCAATAGCATATGATTTTGGAGTATAGGGATGTGACTTCTTCATTGATAGCCATGCTGTTTTGGGTGACTGGGGATGAAGTATATGATGTAGCTTGGCATGTCTTCAAATATCTTCCAAATTGAGTGACCATCATGATAGTGATGGTGGTGTTGGAGACTCAAAGGTCTGAAGGGGAATAGAGTCTGAAGCTGCATTGATGGACAGCATGGGGATAATAATGAACTGATAATTGATGGGGTATGGCTGCATTGTCTGGCTGGGCTGAACTGAGATGATGGAATAGGCTGAGATGAAATAGATGCATGTGGAGCTTGGAGTTTTTAAAGACCTTTGTGGAGTTTGAAGCTTTTGGATATTGTTATGATCTGGTACCTCACAGGTCTCTGGCGAACATATTCAGAAACTAACCCCATCCCAAACCCCAACCCTGAGCCTGACATTATCTGAGCCCTCCCCAAGGTAGTCTGAGCCTGAGCCTGACCCTCATTCACTATATTCTGCTTCCCCAAACCCCATTTCCTATCCTTCCCCAAGCTTTGTTCTGATCCCCTGAGTTAGTTATATCCAACCCTGTTTCCCTGTCCTCTGTATATAAGTCTCACTCTGTATGTACCTCACTCCTCAGTCAGAAATCAACTTAGATATCCTTCTGAATCATTACTAGTTTCTCAATCTGTCTCCTCTTGCCTCCTCCCTCTCCTCTTGTCCAAACTTCATTCCAAAATTGAGGGCCTGTACAATAGTAGATGGTGTAGCACATAAGCTGAAGCCAAGCCCTCCCTATTGTTAACCTTGGACTGAGCTTGGTTGAGCTCACCCTGAGGTCCCATACATAGGCCTTGGTCTTAACAGATATGTGTCATTTGATTTTCCTTCAATGTTCAGTCTGTCCATCACCTTCAGGGTGATATCCTGATGTGGGGTTTCGTATTGAGAGCCTTTCTGAGTGACTGGAAGAAGGAGGACATGAACTCTGAGCCTTGGTTGGAGGTTATGTGTGAGGGAACCCTATGTTTGGAGAAGATGTGGAGAACAAATAGCTTGGCTAGTATCAGAGCCATGATGGTATCAAAGGTTGGAATGAAGATTGACTGCTTGGAGAGTCAGTCAATGATGACTAGGATAGTGTCATAACTGGAGGAAGGAGGAAGCTTCTCAATGAAATCCATGGAGATGGAGTTCCAAGGTCATTCCATAATGTGGAGTTGCTTTAACAAGCTATATGGATGATGTTGTCAAGATTGGATTTTAGGGTAAGGATATAATGTCAGTGTAATTCCGATATGGGCCTATGGTCATAGTGAATAACCCAGGAGTAGTACACAATAAATAGCACACATCCCCAAGGAAAGGTCACCCTAGTTCAGGTGTTCCTTTCACTTATCTGAACACCCCTGCGAAGTGTTGCAAATAGTGGTCTCAGTGATGCCCCAAAGGGGGCATAGCAAATAAGATCAAGGTTCAAGCTAAACTGATAGGCACAACTACCAATGTGGCCATGGATCATTTTACTAAGGGTTTTTCTACTAGTAAGAGGTTAAATAACAAGGTAGACGTATGATAATTGAACTAGAGAATTATACAGGTGGAATAGAAGTACTTATAGTAAAAAGCAAATGCAGGGGGGGGGGGGGGGGGGGGGGATGGATATAGAGGGGTTAGAACACTGTGGACTAGTAGCATGTGCTAGGATATGGAGTAAGGGTTGAACTACACCTTTATGGAGCAAGGCAGTTGATGGGATCTATAAGTGAAACCTATTGGCTATACCGGACTTCTGCTCTCACTTGGTGGCCCTGCATCCTGCAGGGTGGATGTGAATGATGCAAAACGAGAGCAAAGTATCATAGCATAATGGTGAAGATAATGTTCAACAACCAGTGAATAGTGGTGGAGTGATATATGTGTGGAGGTGGTGTGATGGGATATTTCAGTGATGGCAAGGATCATGGGTGGTGTGATTGTCCGGTAGTATACTGGAAAAATGGCAATCCTGACAGATGTCTATGTGACTTTGAGCACATACATGTAGTGCAGGACTTAATGGGAGTTCAGAGTTCTGGCCAGACATAGTCTCATCGGACCAGTTCCAAAGTCTGGTTCTGTCCAAAGTGTCTGGAGATTGGATGATCATGCTTGTACTGTATTACTTGTAGTCAGAGATCATTGCTGTCCAGTACATAGATCCAGTTGTCTAGTAGGAGATGTCCTTCAGGGCTGAGGGACCATCATCCTGGGTTACTTAGGTGATCTGCTAAGGTCAGATTGGAATTGATGGGGGTTTGGATATTGGAGTGGAGTTGGTTGATATCCATGGTGATGGCTGTGCAGAGAATGGGGGTGCAGAGTGACATAGCTTGGAGTGATGAGATGAGACTGAGATCTGACCTTTGGTACAGACTCCTACAAAAAGAAAACTCTGAGGAACCCTTTGCCTACCAGTTAATAACTATATATCTCAGGCTTAGTAACTCCAAACCTCTGAAGCCCAAATGACATAAGCAACAGGGATGCTGAAGGATGGATAAGGGCCAGGCAGTGTTCAGAGGATGATGTGGAGGGCATCTGTGAAGTTCTGGGACAAGATGTCATTTGCCAAAGTTCATTATGGTAGGATATGGTGTGGGAAGGAGTTTAGCAAGGCTGCATGTACTTCATGTCACTTTGGCATATCATGTGAATATTTGCAGAGGTGTAAGGCATAGGCTCCCTGCACTTTGTCATATACATGAAGCATAGGTTCCACTTACATTTCCCCTCCTAGAACATCACATCCCTGCCACATGGTCACCAGGTAGCATAGAACATTTGGGAGAAACAAGTAAGAGTGCATCCATATTGTATGAAGTAACCTGTCCTTTGTCAAGTTATTATATTCTGAATGCTATGTGAATACAGTTACAATGTGAAACATCAAGTTCAGCCATGTTAGCATGAACTACAAGGTGCAATTCTGCCCAAATACATGGGTTGGGCATTTGCATGCAGAACTCTAATTTGCCCCAGCACATTCCAGACACATAGAAGGATGCACCCAGGCACATTCTGGGTGCATTATGGGCACTTATATAGTAAGTCAGACCCCTGACTTACTACTGAATTAGGCTAAGGTGTGCAGGAATCATTTCCAAGGTCCAGACCTGGACCTGGCAATCAAATTGTTCTACATTCCTGTAGAACCATTCGTGAGCCTCACTGTTATGGCACATGCCTAGGTAGCTGACCTATGTCTGTGCTGGTTGGCCCTAGAAGGCTGTTTCAGTGAAAAGAGCACCTGAACTGGGGCAACCTTTCCTTGAAGACATATGCTATTTGTTGCATAATCTTCTTGGGTTATTCACCATGACTGTAGTGTCAGGGGACACCCCGTTTCCCACCTCCGAAGCTCCGCACTCCCACACCTCCAAAGGTCGGAGTTTCGAACTCCGACCCACTTCCGCTTTTGGAGCAGCTCTGGAGGTGAAACGACTCACGTACAACATCCAGGGTCGAGCGGAGATCCGCGGCATACAGGGTTAGTACGTACTGAGCGTTGACCCTGACTGTAGTTAAGCGTAGTATAATATGGGCTCACTGGCAGTGTGGGACCTTAGACTTTTCTCTTCGGTTTTCCCCTCTGTCAGGTGAGATCCCCTCCCATTGTATGTCTACTTGATTTATGTAGACTTCGGTTTTCCCCTCTGTCAGCCTGTGTGATAGGGTAGTTTCTGCAGTGCACGAGGGTTGCCCTTACATGTAGGCCCATGTCAGAATACACTGATGTTATGTATCTACCCTAAAATCCAATCTTGATGTGGGGAACTTTAGACTTTTCTCTTTGGTTTTCCCCTCTGCCAGGTGGGATCCTCTTTCATTGTATATCTTGTTGATTTACATATTCTCTTTGGTTCTCCCCTCTGCCAGCCTGTGTGATTGCATGATCTGTCCATATTTTGGCACCCCTGTTGCTTAGGTGATTCAGACTTCAGAAGTGCAGAGTTATGATGCCTGAGGTATATAGTTGTTAGCTAGTGGGTGAAGGAATCCTCAGATTTTTCTCTTAGGATTTCCCCTTCACCAGTGCACCACTTGAGTGTAGAGCATCTGCTTAAGTTGTCCTCATAACTGCCTTGTGAGGGCAGGGTTCCAGAGAGGTTGTGATCTATGACCTCACTGTCTTCCAGCTCACTGTGAGCTGAGCTGATGGTGGCTCCAATCAGGTTTGAGCCTGACTGTTCTCCTGTCATGTTGCATGAGTCTTTGACTTGCACTGCTCTGTGTTCTGTGTACCCAAAACAAGAACTACCACTTGTATTGAATTCTATTACCCCCATGATATCTCTGGGGGTTAACCTTTTATTGTCTCTCTCTGGACCTTGCAGCTATAATAAAGCAGAATATGCAGCATCAAATGGCTACATAAATATTTGCATGTTCCAGACCCTATTTACTTCAACTGACATGTTTTTTATATGCTATGTTTTACTCTACAAAAACTGTATAAATTTGTAGCCACATATTTATATATCAATTTCTCAAATTTTCAGCTCTTAATCTGGAATTTTAGTTGTGCTATGGCAAATTTTTATTTTCAGAAGTATTTTAGCATTTTTCAAACTTGTTAGATCCCTGTCTACCTTGGATCTTGGCATACCTCAGGATTTAGGACCACAGACCCCAGGCCTTTGGCCTCAGAGTACTTCAGTCACACTTGGACACACACACATACACTATCACTACTGTATATATCTGCTATTACTCTTTCTTATTCTTAGTACGTCCCACCCTGCCTGTATCATGTGACCACTTGGTCATGCACTCCCTGATCCCTGTATCACTCCCTAGTATATAAGCCCATTCCTCACATGTATGTATGTTAGTTCAATTATGATATTGACAAAGTATCCCCCATTACATCATATGTCCTCCTCCATAAATAGATCTGTAGCCAAGGCCTGAAGGCCTCCTATCTGAAATATAGGGACAGACAGCCACACAGGTGCAACATTATAAGTTGAAGCCAAGTCCCTCTGACCCAACCCCACCTTGGCCTTCAGCTGAGTATCTCAGTACCCCCCATCAGTCTGCATCTTAACAAAATCCATGTAAGGGGAACCTCTGTGCAGCCTGCAAATTCCTTGCGAACTCCTTGCAAAGCCTTCACACCCTACATTCCACTCTATGTGAACATTCCCATACCCTGCAAAGTCCTGCAAAGTCCTGCAAAGTGTGTGTGAAGGATTTGTAGCCTTGCCAAAGTGGATGTGAGGAGAACTCCTGTGAACTCCTGCAGAGTCCTGTGAAGTCTTGCAAACTCCCTGTGAAGTCCTTGCACCCTAGGTTGCACTCCATGTGAAAATTCCCATGCCCTGCGAAGCCTTGAAAAGTGCATGTGAAGTATTTATGGCCTTGCTGAAGTCAACACTACCAAATGCCACTTCAGCAATAGGCCTCTTGTTCCAGAGCTGTGCAGATCAGTCCCTTGGCGGCTTCTGAACACCTCCCTGGCCCTGTCTGTAGTTTGGCACCCCTGTTGCTTATGTGATTTGGGCTTCGGAGGTATAGAGTTGTGATGCCTGAAGTATATAGCTGTGAGCTAGTGGGCAAAGGTGATCCTTAGAGTTTTCTCTTAGGATTCCCCCTTTGCCAGGTATGCCCTTGTATTGTATATAGTTGTATATGACTTAGGATTCCCCCTTCACTGGTGTGCTGCTTGAGTGTAGAGCATCTGCCTAGGTTGCCCTCACACTCCACCTTCAGTACTCAAAACAGCTGTAAGTATTATAACATATGGTAGAAGTGACCAAAAAAGAAGCAATTGGGTTAACAGTAGAACTAACTAAGTGTTATATACAAGCAAAATCAGGGGGAGTGTGGAGTACCAGAGCATACATGTGATAAAGAGTGCAGTATAGTCATGCCATTACTAATGTAACATGAAATTACTGGTTTATAACATAAAGGGACATATGGGTAAGTATATTCACATTACTTACACTCCACCACTACCAGCAGCTCTACTGCCACCCCACAATCAGCTGCAACCTGTGGAAATTGATGCTCCAATGTGGCTTCAGGACAATTGTCTAATGATGTGTGTTCCATTTTATATACATCAATCTCAAGCCAATCATATTTTTTCTGTAAAGATCCAGTTGATAATTCCCCATATGTAACTCATTGACAATGCTATTTATGGTCTTACTGAAAATGAACATAGTGCACCACCTTCAAGTATGAATGTCATGCAAAATCTTCACTTCAGACTCATGACCAGCCTGTTGTACTATGTTGCTACATTAATGTTGTAGACACTGGGGGATTTCACATGATTTAGTCAAGGTTTCTGGATAGCAATTTCCAGATCTGTTAAGACTGGGGTCTACGTGTGGGACCTCAGGTGAGCTCGGAGTGAGCTTGGCCAAGGGGGATCAGTAAGGGCTTGGCTTTAGCTTATATGCTGCGCCATCCACTAGTGCATGTGCCCTTAATTTTGGAGCGAGGTTGGACAAGAGGAGCAGGAGGACTAAGAGGGAATGGAGCAAGAAATTAATAAGGGATTCAAGGGGTATCTAAGTTGATTTCTGACTGAGGAGTGAAGTACATGTAGTGCGAGACTTATATACGGATAACAGAGGAACAGAGTTGGATGGAAATGACTAGGAAATCATAATAAAGCTCGGGGATGGATAGGAACAGGGTTCAGGCTTGGGCTTGGACTACTTCAGGATGGGCTCAGATAGGGTTGGGCTCAGAGTATGGGCTCAGGAAGGGGTTAGTTACCCAATGGGGTCACCGGAGGTCCATGAGGGACAGGATCATAGCAAGATCCCACAGGTCTGCCTTGGGGCATTGGGACACAAAATACACTGCCTGGCAACTTGGGTTCTCTTTACATCATGGAGTAAAGCATTGTATTTTGAATTGAGGAACATACAAATATACTTTTATCAACTATCAAAGGCTAGGAACATCAGAGAGCACTCCATTTCCATGAGGCCAAGTAATGGTGGTTTGTCATGCTTGATTCTGCCAAGCTCAACTAAATCGTATGAAATTCCCCAGTCTGTCTACGACGTTAACACAGTAACATAATATGACAGGCTGGTTTGGAATATATGACCTTCTTCCTGCCTCTCCCCAATATCAGCTGAATACTTTCATGTCAAGTATGTAAAAGCAAATGTGAGGTCAAATTGTCGACTGCATTCTAATGAAAGGGGAAAAGCTTGAAAGATAAGAAGACTTGATGAAATAATCCAAACTTATGACTTGTAGCTAGGAACTTGCAGTAAGAAGTAAAATTGAAGATTCAGATACACTTGAAAGGAAAAATAGATGTAAGGAAGGTAAAGTTCATCTTATTGTTAAGCTATCTGCTTCGGACTAATATACTAGGAGATAGAATAGGAGTTAAAGGGGAAAAGGAAAAACAATAATAAAACATGTGATAACTAGAACCCCTGGCTCTTTAGACTGAAGAAATTGTTCAAGTCTGCTGCACACACAGAATTGAAGTTAGAATGAAGGGCTGATCAGAGGAAATAAGAAAATAGAATGCTACACTTTAGAAGTGCCTCGACTCAGTTCACTATGCATATATGCACCTTGAATGAAATATAAAGAAAAGAAAGGTGAATAGGATGTTCAAGATGAAGGCAGTGATGTCCATAAGAGAAGTCTGGATGAAAAGTAATGAGTAAAATGGAAAAAGGTGAATGGAATGAGGATAATGATGTAAGTAAAGAGTCCATGAATATAGAAGAACATAAAATGGAAATGATATCTTTTGTACCATTGTTTATAACAAAGTAGTTACTTAGCATAATGCACTGCTTTTTTGACTTTGTCCTCAATGTTTTTAAGCTTGTCTTTTAAAGTAGCAAAACTTCATTTCAATGACAGACACAGGCTAGGAAGTATGTTGAAACTATCATCTAGGGCAGACCAAAGACAAGACAGAAATCAGGGGGCAGAGAATAGAGATGGCGGCTGTAGAGAGCTCATCAGCAGCAAAAGGAGAAGAGGGGGAGGGGACTACTGACCTGGGCAAAATCAAAACTCCACATCTGAGGTGTCAGATTCCTCATCATCATCCTCGGTGATGATGGCAGGCAATTCATCTGCGGGACGAATAGGGAAGTCACGAACCAGGGCCTTGATTTCGGACACCAGTGCGATGAGCCTGCGGTATCCAGATCGCTTCAAGACCTGGTTGCGCCACCAGCGCGCGGGGGCAACATCATGCGAGGGCATTCGATCATTGAGGGCGGGGGAACAGATACCCCCTGGATTCGTCATCGTCATAGTCAAGAAACGATCACCTACAACCGAAAGTCCATACAATGTAGGGATGGGAGGGCAGCCAAGCACGACTTCCGTGAGGCGATCCTCGACTTGATTGTAGGCGTCGATCCTTTTCTGAGCACGTTTGAGGTGCCAGAGAGGCTTCACCCCGATCACGCAGACAGGGATCGATCCGGCCTTGATTAGGTAGAAAAAGGACGATTCGGGCGGCCCCCTATGCGCAACCTGGAACCCCTCGCTATCCCTGAAAAGCCGATGAAGAACCGTGTCCCAGGGACCATACCATAGGCTCTCGTGCGTCGCATTGTTCGGTACATCTTCAAATTCACTGCGAAGTTTAGCGTCCCAGGCGTCGCGGGCATTGTTTTTAGGCGGCGCCGAAACCGCCGCCCATTAGTCTGGGTAGCTCCGCGCGCATAGGGTCAGTGTCTCCGAACTACACAAGCTTGCTCTGCACCTCGCACAGGTAAATCACGCATGCTCGCTTGCCGCAAAACCCACTGACCTCGCAACAGATTCGTTATCGCGCTTCCCCACCCTCATTCCCTCTCTTCTCTTCTCGCACACCGGCGCGGCACGAACACTTTCCCATACGGGTTTTTTAATGCCATGTGCTGCTCCCATGCCTTTCACCCGCGGACTGTTCATGTTTTTTTTTTCCTTGGACTATTTGCTAGTACGGACCTTCACTTTACGTTGATTTACCCGGACTCTCGATCTCCTCATGTATTATACTACGCCCTCGTCAATTCCTCTTTTCGGGCGGCTGCCTTGCCAGGTGCCGGTTTCGACCCACTAACTTACACCGCGCCTCTCGCGGGCTCGTAGCAATTCAACTCTCATCTCTATAGTTCCGGGAAAACCGACCGGCGAGGAGCAGAGGCTGTTCCAAAGCTGGCCCTGTGACGCTACCCAAGGTTTTTTATCCTCGCCTCGCTGCTGTTATGTCCCAAGGATCGCCAAATACGCTGCAGACTTGGTAAGTGGCCAAAGCTGGTATTCGACGCTTCGGATTTATTCTGTGTAGCCACAGCTGTGGTTTTTCGATGTGTTTTAATGTTCGCCATTCGGATGTCGAGCTCCCCTCAGGAGACAAGTTCCGTGCGCAGACATCTTGCAGTCAACTCACCCAATGGCTCCGAGTCGCTGGTTACCTTTGTTGATGGAGGGGGAAACATCTCAACGTTCCCATGAAAAGTAAGTACCGCCGACGACTCTCTGGTGGTCACCAACCTGTCCAATCTGGTTCGTTTGACTACTGAACTTATTGGACAGATAATTTCAAAAAGTGGCTACTCACCGTCCTACCACGTTCCCCCTGTGTCTCATATCTAAATATGTCTGTCGTTGGATCACCTCTATTCTGAATCGCACGGTCACTGTTCGATACCAGGAGGGTTTGCGACTGGTCAAGCGCTAAAGCTTCTCGATCCTCA
>QFFB01011108.1:0-16637 GCA_003316465.1 Ramaria cf. rubripermanens
TACTTTAGAACCTTGTGGCACTGTGAAGAAAGGCAGAGAAGTTTAGAGAAGCTTCAGGAAAGATATGGAAGGTTTTGGAAGGCTGTGGAAGGTGCTATTGCCTTTTTGGTTGGTGTCACAGCTTTGTGACAGCAATCCATGGTTAAGTGTAAAAGTTTCCCACACTTAAGTACATCATGTGATTATCATGTGACTGCCTTATTTCAAAAATGGTCATGTGATAATCAGGTGACTATCAACACGGTCATGTGATCATCATGTGACTATCTTATTTCAGCATAGAGTCATGTGACAATCATGTGACTAGCAAGGTCATGTGATAGTCATGTGATGGTGGGAAAGATTAGCTCAGCGACCAATGGATTGTTGTACTTTGTGGACCCAATGTGAACATAATAAAGAAATATTCATACAACCTTTTCTAAGGACATTTGGAACTATTTAACTACCTAGTAATTGTTCATAAATAGGTAGCTTATTTGTGGACGACCCCTAACATCTGCAAGCGTGAGCCACTGTTTTTACCTTTGCAAGGGGCGTGACACAGCAAGCGAGTGCAGGACCAGCAGGCATGGGGGCATGCTAAATAGGATGGTGTAAGCCCCTCATGAAGAAACACATGCCACAGTGGTTCTGAGACCTGCTGCTGTGTTCATTCTGAGACACAACCCTGTGCGCGCGGAGCTATAGTCAGTGAGACTAGGATGTGCAGTAGCATGACAAGAGCATACCATGGCGTGGTGTGTAGTCTGAGCCTTGCAAACAGTGTTGCTATGATGCTGTGCTGTTGAGAGAGTGTTAGTCAATGTGATGACTAAGTCTGGCTGGGCATGCAATTTGTCATGTGTAAGTGCGTACCTTGCTTAAACTTAAAAAAAATAGCCAGCACCAATGGTTAAGCATACCATTAAAAGGTTCACTGGCTGTCCAGGTAAGTGGTGTGGTGTGAAGGCTGGATTTACAAGGTAAGCACAGGTAAGTGACCGGTAAGTCTAGTGGTAAGTGCTGGTTTATGCCTGATTTATGCCTGATTTACAGGTCTAGAAAATGAAACTAGAGCTCCTGTTGGAGGCGCTGTTTATCAGGAACTAATTACCTAGCTACTAAGTATGTACCTACAGCCTTTGGAGGTACAGCAATGACACTGGTGTGAGCTAAAGGTCAGGCTCACCATTGAGTGTGACCAAAGTGACTGCACAGTCATTATCACATTCAATTCTATGCTCTAAGCTGGAACCTGTTAAGGTGTGTACTGATGGGTGGTACTGAGATACTCAGCCAAAGGCCGAGAGAGGCCAGGTCAGAGAGACTTGGCTTCAACTTATTAGCATTGCACCCATGCGGCTGTCTGTCCCTGTATTTTGGACTGGGGGCCCAAGGGCTGGTTCACGGAGTAGAGCATAGGCTTAGGGGGAATACTTTGTTGATATCAGAACTGAGTAGCATACATGTGGAGAATGAACTTATGTACTAGTGTGAGGGTATGGGGATCGGGGAGAGGGTGACCGAGGGGTCATGTGATATGGGCAGGGTAGAATATACTAAGAATAAGGAGACATAGTAATGATAGAGTATAACAAGAGAGTGTGACCAAATGTGACCGAAGTACACCGAGGCTAGAGGCCCAAGGTATGTGGTCTGAAGTCTTTTATCTTGACTACTACTTTAACTAAGAACTTTGAACTTGTTATGAGGTGAGTGTTATTACTACTAGAATAATTGTACATGATTCAAACTATTTAACTACTTCTGACTGGCATAACGAACATTTCTCGGGTTGCTTATGTAATACAATGGCAGGTGATGGAAATGCAGTAAGTAACGAACAAAAGACTAATTATATGGGCTGGGGGGGCGTGACATAGGAGGTAGTGAATGTAAAGTATAAACTGAGACTGACATAGAAGAAACACATTTGTTACTCGTCCTACATGCAGCGACGGCGATGTAGAAACGTCTCGAGACGACATGCATCTATAATTGGATGCGAGGCGTCTACATGAAGTATGTGTGTGTGGGGTAGATTGATTGGCATTGGACCTGATCTCTGATGTCATCGCAGGTACATTTGGCACGCGATGGTCCCACGTGTCGGGATAGAGGCGCCGCTGCAATGTATATGTACATTGACATTGACAATCACATTAATGTTTTTGTGATGGATATGGTGTCACAGGCTCGGTCCTGCATACGTTCGGTTTCAGTGACAGGTGAGGGATAGGGGTTGATATAGAATATAATGAGAACATCTGTAGATAATATCCCGGTGTTAGAACACCGGGAATCATCAGTGGCATCGTTAATAGGTGATTTATTTATATCTATTATTTTCATTCATAACAAACAGTACCTCCTTATGGCCAAACCCATGAGGCTATATAGAGTCAGGGATCTTGCCTTGCAGCGATCTGGGTGTACGTGCACACAGGTTGGCTGAATGCCTATTACATAAGAAATTGGTGGGGAAAAGATTTAAAAGGAGGGGGTTGGATGGGTGGTCTGAGCAGAGATTATAGCCATGTCTGTGCCATTGAATATCCACGAGGAAATCCTGGACAAGATATCGGCTGAAGAGCTTGTGCTTGAGGCCGAGTTCACACGAGTTTGGGCCAAGCAAGTTTGATGGGAACATGAGGAGTGAGAGTGAGTAGCAGTGGTGGCCAGAGCCAGGGAAGAGGCAGAGGCTAAGGCTGCAGCTGGGGCTCAGGCAAGACAGGTGGCTTGGGAGAAAACCGAGTGGGAGGTGGCCTGGAGGCAGCATGCCCTGAAGGAGGCTGAGAAATGCTGGGCTGAGGAACTTCAGAGGATGACTGAGGCTGCAGCACTATGGGGGCTGTTGACACCGACTACTCCTGGGGCTGGGCCTTTGAAGGAGGCCTGATGGAATTTGGGGGCAGTACTGAAGGGGCCAAAGAAGCCTTCACAGGTGTGTAAGGCTGCCTAGTTCAGCGATTCCACTTCTGATGGATGAATAGGAGGTGGTGAAGTGCGATGCTTGTCAAAAGTGTTGTGAGAACTGCATTTGAGGTGAGGGCAAGGCCTGCTAATGATGCAATGTGAGGAAAGTTAGGTGCTCATTTGCGGTCCTACCAAAATGTAGCCGGAGTGTCCTTGAGTCAGAGGATGATGAGTTGGAGGTTGCGTTGGAGCCAAGGAGAAAGTGGACCCCTGGTGTTCAGCTGACAAGGGGTTTGGTGTTGGTGGAACCAAAAAGGCTGTTGTCTGACATCCAGGAGGACATCCTGTCAGTCCTCCGTCAGCAGCATGAGTGGCAGCTGGGGCAAGTGAAGCGAGAGGCTTAGCGACTGACACTGATGAAATCAGCAGTTAAGTCACAGTTTTACATGGCCAAAGCATTCAGTTGTCCAGCAACTGTGCTGGAGTGACTGGTGGCGGGTGTGTCAACGTTGGGGTCTCAGGCTGAGACTGACAGGCTGAGGGGGCTTGGGGAGGGGTCTAGCATGGGGCCAGGGACTTTGGCCAGTGCAGAGATATGGGGTTTGGGATGCAGGGGTTTGGAGGTTGAGGGGTTGGGGTCAGGTATGAAAATGGGGGACAAGGGGAAGGAAAACAAGGAAAGGACGGAGGATCAGGAGAAGAAAGAAGACAAGGCTGAGAAGGTGGATGCAAAGGGAAAAGGGAAAGAAAAGGAGACTGAGAGAACTGAGATGGAGAAGGGGAAAGAGACCAGAAGAGGTCAGGGAAACCAAGAAGATCAGGGAAACCGAGGAGGTGGACAGGAACAAGGAGGGGCAAGAAGAGGAGACAATGAAGTAGGAGGTGGGTATTTTCTTGGATGTATATAATAAAGAATTGAACTTGTATAACCAAAACAAAAATCAGTGTGACTAAGATATGAATGGGTGAAAATTTCAGGTTTTCGGTGTCAGGAACAGAGACATGGAGAAACTATTTACGAAAGTGACCATGATAGTAACATAAGAAAGAAATATAGATTGGGTCAAGGGGACCAAGGTCTGGGTTTGGCAGGGTAAGCTCGATGGAAGTCGGTGACAATCTTGGCCATGAGGATCCAAGAAGTCTCTTCATCGGTGCCTTCATAACCAGCCCAGTGGACCAGATATAAGAGGTTACAGGGTCTTCAATGGCGGTCAGTCTTAGAATCCAATATCTTGGAAATCTCATACTTGGGCTTGCCATCAATTTCAACTGGTGGAGGTGGTGGCTGAATATGCTCTGGGATGGAGTTTGGAGTAGTGGGTTTGAACATAGAGACATGGAAGACTGGGTGGACAGCACATATGCTGTCCGGAAGCTAAAGAGTGTAAGAATGAGAACCAGCTTGGGCAATGATCTCAAAGGGGCCAAGGTACTGTACTTCTCAGCAAGCTTCTTTGAAGGCTGAGTGGTTCAGAAGAATTGTGCTTTGACAAACGCAGAGGATCCTATAGCAAACTTGGGGGCTGGAGCACACCAAGCATCGGCTGAAACCTGGTACTGAGACTGAGCAAGTTTAATCTCCTCTTTCAAGGCAGTATGAAGCAGGTCAAGGTCAACAGCAAAATATCAAGCTTGGGAGGATGCTAGGTCCTGTTCAGGGTGAACTGTGAGGTTTGGGTGATAGCCTTTGTTGGCATAGAAGGGGGAAATACCCATAGTAGCGCTAGGGGCATTGTTGTAAGCAAACTCTGCAAGTGGTAGCAAATCAGACCAATTGTCCTGCTGATAGTTGCAATACACTTGGATGTACTGTTCCAACATTTGGTTAACACATTTGGTTTGACCATTGCCTTTGGGGTGGTATCCCAAGGTGAAATGCAATGTCATGTCGAGAGCTTTACCAAGGGACTGAAAGAAGTGTGATACAAATTCAGATCTGTGATCAGAGGTGACATACGAAGGTACTCCATGCTTAGAGAAGACATGTAGCATGAATAGCTTTGCGAGGTCGGCCAAAGTGACTGTGTCGTAAGTCAGAATGAAGATGCTTTGCTTGGTGAGGTGGCATACAACCACTAAAATGGCAGTGAATCCTGAAGAGGCTGGCAACTGCTCAATGAAATCCATGGAGATTAAATTCCAAGGCTGTTTGGGGATTGGGAGATGCTTGAGAAAACCATAAGGCCAGTGATGCTGTGACTTGGATCGCATACAAGTGGTACATGACTTGCAAAAATCAATAACAAAGGTCTGAAGTCCTGGCCAAGTATATTCTTGGTGGATCAGGGCTAACATCTTGTTCTGACTGAAGTGTCCCAAGAGTATGTGGTCATGTTTGTACTGTAGTACTTGGAGTCAGAGGTTGTTGGCTTTGGGAATGTAGATTCGGTTTGTGAGGTGTAGGAAACCATTGTCTGTTGTGTCCATCTCATGTTGGTGTCATCACTGAGATGCTTTTTGGCCATGCTGTCAGATGTCAGGCTGGCTAATATATTAGCATGAAGCTGTTTGGAGTCCATCAAGGTGCTCGCTCAGAGTACTGGTGCAGGTAAATAATTTGCATGAAGTGATTTGGAGAGTTGTTGGTTGGTGAATATTGGTTGTAGGTTCTGAGGATTGACGTGGACATAATCATTACCTCCCTCTTTAGGGTAGATGTCCCATTGTCTAGTTAAAGCATTGCGCTTAGTGCCGAGTTTTCTGGGACAGAGCCAAATAACAAGGTTGAACTGGGATAGGTATTTGGACCAATGTGCTTGCCTTCATGTTAACACCTTAGTGGTGGAAAAATACTCCAAATTCTTGTGGTTGGTGACAATGTCTATTGGGGTTGCTAACCCCTCAAGATAGTGTCTCCAACACTTGAAAGCTTCAAAAATTGCCGGTAGCTCTTTGTCATGGACATCATAATTGATCTTGGCACTGGAAAATGTCTGAGAGTGGAAGGAAATTGGATGTAATTCACCTCCAGCATTGAACATAGAGAGGATAGCACTGAGGGCATAATCCAAGGCATCAGTTTTGATGACCAAAGGCTGGTCGGGAATCCAGTGTGTAAGGATCGGGGCTGAAGTGAACGCGTTCTTTAAATAATTGAATGAATTCTGACATTCTTTGGTGAAACCCCAGGGTGTGCCTTTCTGGGTGAGCTGGGTGAGGGGAATGGTTATGTCCAAGTAATTGTGAATGAAACGACAGTTGAAATTGGCGAAACCGAGGAATGATTGGATGTCTCTAACCTTCCAAGGCTTGGGCCATTCTTGGATCATTTGTACTTTGTTGCAGGCCATGGTGAGTCCTTCAGTTGATAGCATATAACTTGGTGCCATTCGCATTTACCTGCTTTGGCATAGAGGCTGTGTTTATGTAGCCAGTATAGTACTTCACGGATGTGTTCCCTGTGCTGAATGGGGTCATTGGAGTAGATGAGAATATTGTCAAGATAGACAACAATGCATTCATCTAATAGATCTCCTAGGATGTCATTCATGAAATGTTGAAAAACCGAGGGGCCATTGGTAAGACCGAAAGGCATGACCAGCCATTCAAATGAACCATAATGGGTTCAGAATGCCGTCTTCCATTTGTCTCCATTGGCTACCCTGACTAGGTGGTACGCATGCCGAAGATCGATCTTTGTATAGATATGAGCTTTGTGAGGCACATCCAATAAGTCGGTAATCAGGGGAAGTGGATATTGGTCCTTCTTTGTGATCTTATTGAGAGCTTGGAAGTCTACACAGAGCTGAAGTGTGCCATCCTTCTTTTTGATGAAAAGGACTGGAGTCACATGTGGAGACTGAGTGGGCCAAATGAAACCCATGTTCAAATGCTTATCAATGAATTCTTGGAGTGTGGTGAGTTCTGAGGTCGAGAGTGAGTACAACGGAGGTTGAGGAGGCATAGCTCCCTCTTCCAAGTTGATTTTCAGGTCATAGGTTTGGTGGGGGGGAAAGGCCTCAGCCTTGGCCTTACTGAAGATGTTGTTGAAGTTGTAATACTCCTTCAGGACTTCTTGCAGATCCACCTGTTTGGGGGGGATGATGCCGAGTGGGCCGGGACATTGGCCATGGCAAGGTTCAACTGGAAACACTGGGTACCTTCCATTTTACAGGCATGCGCAAATGCAGCTGCATTGATCAAGGCAACATTGGGTGCTTCAAGCTTTGGGGTAGGCACCATGGGGGGTGCAGGGTTTGGAATGGACTCGGCTGAGGAAGCGTGAGCCAAAACCAATGGAATGTCCAAAGGAACACCTGAGGGGGTCGTTCAGAGTGTAATACTGCCCAATACCCAATCAATCAATGGATTGTAGTGGGTGAGCCAGTTGTGTCTGAGAACTACTGAAACAGATGTATCTAAGGGGGTGACATAGAAATCTATGGAATGGGTGTGACCATGGGGGAATTGGATCGGTATAACTAATGATTCAGTGATTATCGAGTTTGTACTACCATCAAACAGACAAAGTGGTATAGATGAAATAGACCATGTTTGCAGACCATGTTTACAAACAAAAGCGGAGTCAATGAAACAATGGGTAGAGCCAGAATCTACTAAAGCTTTGAAGGATACATGAGGGATAAGGTTGGAATATAAACTAACTACAAGAGACATAGACATATGAAAGGTGGAAGCATTGAGTCTTACCTCCCTTTGTGTGCAACCCAAGTCAATGCAACCCTTGGAATGCATGGAGGCTGAAGGGTTGCTGACTATTTTTTCGCCTTGGAGGCCTGGGCTGAACTTTTGGCTTTACCTTCGGAGGCCTTCCCATCAGAAGCCTGAGCGGCTCATCCTCTTGTGGACAATGGACAGTTGCACACGATGTGACCTCTGCTACAAAGCAGGCAGAGGTTATTGTCCATGTGATGCTGATGTTCCTGTGGGGTAAGCTTGCCATCTTTCCTGAGCTTGTCTGTAAGGTTGGGTTTCTTAGGCTGCTGGTTGGCTTGCCCCTTCTGCTTGTCCTTCTCCTTGGATGGGTTGGAGTTGGACTTGGGGTGGGCATTAGCATTGCCAGCTGGGGGCTGATGGTCAGGGGCAGGGTTGGCTTGCTTTGCTTTGTTGTTCTTGGCCTTGGGTTTCAGGGCTGAGTGGCTCTTGCGAGAGAGCTTGGATTGACGTTCCCAGTACCTTTGGTTGATTTTCTGAACAAGGTCATGAAGCTCATCTGAGCCTTGGGGTTTATTGAAATGTACCATCTTGTCTTTGATTCTCTTTGGGAGTGCCATATATGCCCATCGGTAGAGAGCCTGGTTGTTGTGCTGAAGCAATGATGCGAGTTGGTAGAATTTGACATAAAACAGGTGGCCTTGTGATTGTCCTTCATAACCAGCTGTTTGAGTTCAACCTCGGTGTCAGCTTTGAGATCATAGCAACCGAAGTTGATGTAGAGTTTGTTGGTGAATGCCTCAAAGTTGCATAACCAGCTGGGTTCGTTTCTCTTGTCAGGTAGGGCTCAAAATAGTCGAGAGCTGTACCTTTTAAGAAAGACAAAACATAATTGACCTTGGCTGACTCATCTCAAAACAAGTTTGGCCTTGAACGGAAATTGAGCCTACATTGAAGTAAAAAGCCTCTGAGTTTCTTTGGGTCTGAACCATCAAACTGATTGGGTACCTGAAGCTTAGCTTTCAAGGGTTCTTGCCTGCCATCATTGACTGTGTCGGCAAGCCTTGTCATTGCATTAAAAAACACCATGATGGGCTCTTGGTCTGGAAGTGCAGGACCTTCCCTTGGATTAGGGTCAGGCAGGGGGCCATTATCTGTGCCTTTGGCGGTGCTGTCATCGGGGTTGGAGGGATTGTCTGGGTCACTATCTCTGGGGTTCTGGGATGCTTCCAAATGTCCTTGCGGTTCCTTGGAGCCCTCATCTACTATATCTTTGATGTGGCCTTGGGGAGCAACTCAATGTGCTGAGCCTGGCAATGGATTCCGGTAATGGTTATGGAATGGGGGGTTTTCCTGGGGTGGAATGGATTCTATCCTTGCTCTGTGAGACTGGATGGTTGGAGTCAGTCTGCTAGCATTGTGTACTGAGGATCTGGTTGTGATGGGCATAATGTAACAGCCGAATGTAGGAGTTCTGATATACTGTTAAGGTATGTACTGATGGGTGGTACTGAGATACTCAGCTGAAGGCCAAGGGAGGCCAGGTTGGAGGGACTTGGCTTCAACTTATTAGTGTTGCACCTGTGTGGCTGTCTGTCCCTGTATTTTGGACCAGGGGCCCAAGGGCCGGTTCATGGAGTAGAGCATAGGCTTAGGGGAATACTTTGTTGATATCAGAACTGAGTAGCATACATGTGGAAAATGAACTTATATACTAGTGTGAGTGTATGGGGATCAGGTGACTGAGGGGTCACATGATATGGGCAGGGTAGAATGTACTAAGAATAAGGAGACAGTAATAATAGAGTATAACAAGAGAGTGTGACCAAATGTGACCGAAGTACACCGAGGCTGGAGGCCCAAGGTACGTAGTCCAAAGTCCTGAGGTATGCCGAGATCTGAGGTGAATGGGGATCTAACAGAACCCATAATTTAAAAGAAAACTTGCATTATATTAAGCCAATTGCATTTACAGGGCTTGTTCTACATTACTGTAATTTACACTGTACTGGGATTGAGTTTGAGAATGGTCACATGACTGACAAAAAAGTTCCGCAGTGGCATCTGCTCCTTACCACCACCACCACCACCCCACCCTCAGGCAGCATCCAATGCTACTGTAATCTGCAGCAGTGTCTGCTCCTTACCAATACCACCCCATTACCATCACCAACACCCCACCCTCAGCCTCAGCCAACATCCAACACTGCTACAACAATGGTGTCCATTCCTTACCACCACCACCACCACCACCACCACCACCACCAACCCCAGTCCAAACCAAGCCTGTCTCTGATGGCCCATGCCCTCCCTCCCCTGAAATATGTAAAAAGCCCACCATCACCTCTGTAGTGGCAGCCTGCTCCACGGCACCGGCCACATCAGGCCCAGGGGTGGTCTCAAGCCACATTGGAAGGGACTTCAGCTTCGGCTTATGTGCTGTGCCTCTCAAACAATCACAGGGTCCCAAGGCTTTGGAATGGAGGGGTCAAGTAAGGTAACACAGTTCCACAGTATGTGTGGAAGTGTGGAAGTAATAGTGGAAGTGTACTAAGAACACAACAGAAGGTTAACACAGGAAATGAGGTTGATTGTTAGGGGTTGTCCACAAATAAGCTATCTAATTATGAACAATTACTAGGCAGTTAAATAGTTTCAAATGTCCTTAGAAAAGGTTGTATGAATATTTCTTTATTATGTTCACATTGGGTCCACAAGGTACAACAATCTATTGGTCGCTGAGCTAATCTTTCCCACCATCACATGACTATCACATGACCTTGCCAAAGTAATCACAGTCACATGACTATCACATGACCTTGCCAAAGTAATCACAGTCACATGACTATCACATGACCTTGCTAGTCACATGATTATCACATGAATGTGATGAACTGAGATAGTCACATGATTGTCACATGACTATGCTGAAATAAGATAGTCACATGATGATCACATGACCGTGTTGATGGTCACCTGATTATCACATGACACACTTAAGTGTGGGAAATTTCTACACTTAACCATGGATTGCTGTCACAAAGCTGTGACACCAACCAAAAAGGCAATAGCACCTTCCACAGCCTTCCAAAACCTTCCAAATCTGTCCTGAAGCTTCTCTAAACTTCTCTGCCTTTCTTCACAGTGCCACAAGGTTCTAAAGTAGTTACATAAGCTAGATAGATGTAGCATAAATAGCCTGCAGTTCAGCAGTGAGGAATAGACAATCTTTCACCCAACCATCACTCAGACATTGAGTAACCTGAAGTGTGACTTCAACGCAGCCTTGTACTGAAGTACTGGCTACATTGGCTTGGCGCTACACTAAGATTGCAGCTCTCTGATTGGCTCTGAGAAGTATAAGAGTGCTCTATTTTAATTGCAGCAGGCTCTGAATAACTAAGCTGTGAACAGTGAAGTTACTAAGAGTAACTGATTAGTAATCCTGTACATTAGACGCCACTCTGAGCAGTGATCTGATAGTCTTGGTTATTAGTTAATCAATTCAAACATTAGATTATTAACTTAACTCTGAGTTAAGTGGGTTAATAGCCTTTTGAGTAATTGATCTTTCTTGGCCAATCAATGCCTGCAGATATTAACCTAACTCAGGGTAAGTGAGTTAATATACTACATTTGTTGAGTTGGAAAACTAGAAAAGCACAGAGAATAGTGAGATACTTGATCTGAGGAAGAGTTCAAGCATTGATCTATCTTTTCACGTCTTGGGGATTATTGTAATCTTTAGTTCACTTGACCCATGGTCCTAAGACTCTAAGTAGCTTTCCCCTTAAAGTATCTGGATGCTTGAATGCCTGACATTCTTTGATCTTATTAAGTCATTGCATAAACCTAGAGCTACATGTGTTCAGTTCAATCTCTATTGCTACACTTCCTGTTGCAATACTGGTTACAATTGTTCACTGGAGTATAATTTCTTAATTGGATTCTCTGTTAAAATAGTTTTGAAGCTTGTGTGTGCTTGTAAAGTCAAATCTTTTGATTGAACTTTATAATTGTGATTAACACCACAGTTTAGAGTTTAGTTCAATGGTTCCAAAACATTGATATTCAAACTGAGGTTACTTAGTATGAATACAGGAGTCTATATACTAGGGGTACATGTAAAGAGGTAACAGTAATGAGTTCTGAGTCAGAGCGGAAGGGGTATTCAATACAGATCATGAACAAAGTTGGGGATCATAGGGCAGGGGGGAACATACACTTGGTATCTAAAATAGGTAACCATCATCTGTCAGTATGGGGACACAGACATTCTACAAGGAACAAGGTACCCTTGCTGACAGAGGGGCCATGAGGATTGGAGGGCTGAGTAACAGTAGGGTAGTAATGGAAATGATAGCGTGGAAAGCGGAACAGGAGTGCGTGTTAAGACCAGGTCTTCATGTGGGACCTTGGGCGAGCTTGGACCAAGCTGGACCGAGGAGTACTAGTGAGGGCTCGGCTTCAGCTTATGTGCTGTGCCATCCACTATCACACGTGCCCTTGATTTTGGAACAAGATTGGGACAAGAGGAGTGAAGGGACCAAGAGGCAATGGAATGAGGGGCTGGTAAGGGGTGCGAAGGGTGTCTAGTTTGATTTATGACTGGAGAGTGAGGCACATACAAATGAGACTTATATATGGATGAAAAGGAGGCAGGGTCGGACCTAACTAATGGAGGGAATCATGATGAGGCTCGGGGATGGATAAGAATAGGGTTTGGGGAAAGGGATATGGGAATGGGGGTTGGTTGGGCTTAGGCTTGGATTACTTTGGGATGGGCTTGGATAAGGTCAGGCTCGGGGTATGGGCTCAGGATGGGGTTAGTTACCGAATGGGGTCACCAGAGATCTGTGAGGAACCAGACCATAACAGTATCCCCCCCTTAAGGCCGAGACCCTCGAGGCTGCAATAGAGTAGTTGAGTTAGCCTCTTATGGCTATTCAATGTTGGCTCCGAGGTGAGAGTTAGCCTTTTGGGAGTCAGAGTGATTCGGACCGAAGTTTGTTTTAAGTTCGCCTTTGATGATTCAGCTCACGACTAAGGTTAGTTAAAACGCTTGGAGAATGGGCTGGTGGACCCAGCATAGTAGTCACAACCTCCCCCTCAGAATAGAACTGATGTTGGATTCCTGCATCTCCCCAGCCTTACTCCATGTCACTCGCCCTGAGCCCACCACCGTTGATGATGACAAAGACGATACACAGGTGATGCTGCTGATGCAGGACGCACCACCTTTTGCCAAGGTTTGGATCAATGTTCGGGACACCTTGGCTATTGACATGCGCAAGTTGTGGTTTGAGGGCCCAATCGGTAAGAATGTAAGTTCCTTGGTCTTCTAAGTTTGCTAACCTCACTGACGAGTACTGTAGTATACCCAGCTGCAGATGGTATATCATCCGCACGTCAGGGCCAGCTACATCACTTTTCGGAGCGTGAGCCAGGCCGAGGATGCATGTGCTAACTGGGGTGTTTGGCACATTGCGGAGCGAGTTTGCACCACTTGCAAGAAGTGGGGCAACTCGTGCCTTCAGTTCATTGTCTCTGACCACAGGGACATTGATCTGGGGGCCTGCATCTGGTATAAGACGCAGTCCATAGCATGCTCAATCGTGCAGCAGCATCATCGGAACAAGGTCAGGGGTAAGGGCAAAGAGAAGGCCCATAGCTTGGGCGAGGACATCACTGAGGATTCGGGTAAGGAGAAGCGGAAGCAGAGTGAGCAGTGAGGTGAGGATAGCGAGGAAGAGGTTGAGGTTTCAGTTTGGCTGAGGAAGAAAGCAAAGGTGGCTCAAGTGGTGGAGGACAGTGAGGAGGACTGGGTGACAGGTAAGGAGGAGGATCGAACTTGCAGGATGGAGGCACGGGGGGTGAGCTTGGCCAAGGAGGCCAAGGTTGGGGAAGCTCGGGTGAAGGAGTTGAGCTGAGTGGAGAAGTTAAATAGAGGTAAAGTGGATAGGAAATTAGCAAGGAAGGAGGGGAGGAAAGAGTTATTAGAGGCGGTGAGGGGCTTGGGGTATAAGCTAGACAGGCTGACAGAAGAGATAAAGGAGGGTAACAGACTGAGGAGTAAGGTGGATGGGGAGTTCTTGAAGATGAGGAAGGAAATCAACTACCAGAAGTTGTTAAGGATGGCAGTGAATTGGGATGAAGAGGAAGATGGGGAGTGATAGTAAATAGTAAAGGGACTTGTAATAAAATGGTTTTTCTTGGGTTTCTTTATTTTTTTCTGAGACAAGTAAACTACCTTGGGTCATGGGAATAATAAAATTACAAGTCGGCCAGAGGTCCAGGCTTAGCTGGGTAGGCCTTATGGAAGTCAAGTACCAGTTCTGCCGTGTGGTCAAGCTCAGAAGTGAGGATCCATGAGGTTTCTTCGTCAGTACCTTCGTAACCAGTTCAGCATACAAGGTAGAGCAACTTGCAGCTTTTCCTATGGTTATCAATTTTCGGGTTGAGAATCTCGGAAACCTCAAACTCGGGTTCACCATCGATAATTACCAGTGGAGGTGTGGGTTGGACTCGGTTCGGGATGGTGTTGGGTGAGGCTGGTTTGAGCATGGATACATGGAATACAGGGTGAACAGCTCACATGTGGTCTGGAAGTCGCAAGGTAAACAAATGAGTACCAGCTTGGGCAATAACTTCAAAAGGACCCAAGAACTTCTCGGTGAGCTTCTTTGTTGGCCAAGTTGTCTTGAAGTATTGTGCTTTGACAAATGTAAAGGATCCTATCAGAAACTCAGGAGCAGGTAGTTGCTTAGTGTTGGTCGAGGCTTGGTAAGCTCGTTAAGCCTCGGTTATGGTTTGGCAAAGTTCTTGGTACAGCTCATCTAGGTTGACTACGAAGTCTCGGGCTCGGGCCGAGGTGAGGTCATGCTCGGGGTGGACTGCGAGGTTCGGGTGATAACCCTTGTTGGCGAAGAAGGGCAATATACCGGTGGTTGCACTAGGAGCGTTGCTGTAAGCGAACTCGGCAAGGGGTAAGAGTGAGGCCTAGTTGTCCTGTTGATAGTTGCAATAGACTCGGAGGTACTGTTCTAGGGTTTTATTAGCACGCTTGGTCTGTCCATCCCCCTCGGGATGATAACCTGAGGTGAAATGCAACCTCATATCTAGGGCCTTGCCTAAGGATTGCCAGAAATGGGACATGAACTCAGAATCCCTGTTTGAGGTTACATGCTTGGGGGCTCCATGCTTGGAGAATACATGGAGGACAAAAAGTTGAGCGAGCTCTTGCGAGG
Organism: Ramaria cf. rubripermanens; assembly: GCA_003316465.1. NCBI lineage: Eukaryota > Fungi > Basidiomycota > Agaricomycetes > Gomphales > Gomphaceae > Ramaria > Ramaria cf. rubripermanens. The sequence continues at coordinate 14,763 of QFFB01011108.1, forward strand.
TTATGGTGTTGGTTGTAGGGATGAATATAACCTGCTTAGTGAAATGATCAATGATCACTAGGATAGCAGTGAAGCTGGATGAAGAGGGGAGCTGCTCAATGAAGTCCACGGAAATGGAATTCCAAGGCTTCTCGGGCACAGGTCTTTGCTTGAGTAGGCCATAAGGCTTGTGACGCTGAGGCTTGCTGCGCATACAAGTGGTGCATGTCTTGCAATACTCCTTGACGAAGGATCTAATCCTTGGCCAAGCATAGTCTCGTCGGATCAGTTCCAAGGTCTTGTTGACCCCAAAGTGGCCAGAGAGTGGGTGGTTGTGCTTGTATTGCAGTATGTGAAGTCGCAAGTCTAAAGCCTTGGGAACGTAAGTTCGGTTGTCAAGTAGAAGCAAACCCTCGGAGTTGGTAGTCCATCTCAGGTCTGAGGTTGAACCGAGGTGTAGTTTGGCTACTTCGTCCGAAGCAAGGGTTGTGAGGATGTCAGTTCGGATCTTCTTGGTGTTGAGCAAGGTGGCTGCTTGCAAAACAGTAGGGGATAGATTAGTAGCTTGAAGGGACGAAGCCAGCTGGTGTTGAGTAGACACTGGCCGTAAGTTTTGAGGGTTAATGGTGGTGTAGTTGCTATTCCCCTCTTAAAGGTAGACATCCCAACATCTAGTGAGAAAGTCAGGCTTGGTACTAAGATGACCAGGTCAAAAACGGATTGCGAGGTTGAACTGAGTCAGGTATTTGGACCAGTGAGCTTGTTGGCATGTCAACAACTTTGTAGTCAAAAAATATTCGAGGTTCTTGTGGTCGGTAATAACATGGACAGGGTCGGCCAAGCCTTCCAAGTAGTGTCACCACTGCTGGAAAGCTTCGAAGATGGCCATGAGTTCCTTATTGTGAACGTCATAGTTAAACTCGGTTGAAGTGAGGGTTCGGGAATGGAAAGCAATTGGGTGAACCTTGCATTCCGAGGTTTGGAGCAAGAGTATCACAGCAAGAGTGTAACCAGAGGCATCTGTCTCTACTATCAATGGTTGATCAGGAATCCAATGGGTCAATATAGGAGCAGTAGTGAAAGCCTTCTTTAATGTCTTGAAGGAACATCGGCAGTCCTCGCCGAAATTCCAAGGGGTACCCTTGCAGGTAAGTCTTGTGAGGGGTACAGTAATGGTGGAGTAGTTGTGAATGAAATGTCAGTAGAAGTTGGTGAAGTCGAGGAAGGACTGGATGTTGTGGACCTTCCGAGGCTTGGGCCAATCTTGGATAACTTTAACCTTGGCTTCATCCGTAGTGAGACCCTTGGGTGAGAGGATGTAACTGAGGAATTTGACCATGGTTTGGTGGAACTTGCACTTGTCCTCTTGGGCGAATAGGCCATGTTTCCAGAGTCGCCAAAGTACTTCTTTAACATGAAGCTCGTGTGAGGCGGAGTCATTGGAGTAGATGAGTATGTCGTCCAAGTAAATCACCATGCATACATCGAGCATGTTGGCAAAGACATCATTCATGAACCTCTGAAAAGCAGCAGGTCTGTTAGTGAGGCCGAAGGGCATAACTAACCATTTGAAGGACCCATAACAAGTCCTGAAGGCCATTTTCCATTTGTCTCCTTCTGCAACTCGGACGAGGTGGTATGCATGCCTGAGGTCAATTTTGGTATATATGCGAGCTTGCTTTGGAGTGTCAAGTAAGTCAGTGATGAGCGGTAACTGTAAGGGAACCGGTTGTTCAACCAACTGGACTTAGCTGCACAACCAGCTTAACCCTTAGCTACTTTCTTTTTTACTTTTTAGCTACCAATGTAGCTCAATTTTGACTCTTTAACTGACCACTAAGAATTTCACAACATTCCTCAAAGTCCCCTTAATTTTTCCTTAATTTCTTCGGCAAG
>QFFB01011182.1:443-12782 GCA_003316465.1 Ramaria cf. rubripermanens
TCCGACATTTTCGGAGTTCCCTTGGACCTCCTTGGCTCGCGAACTACGACCTCCACCTTGTTCTTCTTTGATGGCTGGTTTCCGCCATTGTTCTCCGAACGGCCGCATTTCCGCGGGGTAATGGGCTCTGGCCCAACAACACATCGGACCTTTCGGTCCCAACATGCGCGGCAAGACGTCCCTGGAAAACGATTAGTTCGACAAAATGGACAGACTATCACTCACCTTTACCCCCGTCCTCCCATTCACACTCCACTGCCCTCCTCTGACAGTTATGGCAGACCCGAAGGTCCGCCGCCTTGCCTTTATTCGGAGCGGGTGTCCGAGTCTCCAGGCCTCCGGTCCTCGCACTAGGACCAACCTCCGAAGATTCCGCAGGCCCCACCTCGATCCTCCGACGTACCTCCTCCGCCCACCTCCTCCGAAGGACCTCGTTGAAGGCCACCTGCCTTTGATGCTCCTCCGCCCTCCGAGCCTCCTCCGCCTCCCTCCAAGTGACTTCCGCCTCTTTGGCCTTTCGAGCCGCCTCTGCCTCCTCGGCCTTCTTACGCTCCTCCTCCTCCGCTACTTGTCTGGCCTCTTCAGCCTGGACACGCTCAAGCTCCTTCTGGAGCTCCGCCAACTTGCGTGCAATTTCGGATGAAGGAGTAGACTTTTTTTGGACTAGGTTGTGGGTGTTTGTGGGTGGTAGAAGAGAATTTTTGCTGAGTTCTCCTAACCCCCTTGATTCTTATACTGATTTCCAAAATCTCCAATTCTATATTCCCACGACTATCTCCACGGCCTCGTGGGCTCGGCCATAAAGGGGGGGATACTGTTAGATTCCTGAGATCTAACACCGAAGCTCCGAGCCTTCGGACCTCCGAACTCCGAAGGAACTATTATGTTCCATTTTAGTCCTTGTTGTTCACCCCTTAAAGTATAATTCTCATTCATGACCCAAAGTAGAATACTTGTACCCTCTCGATCCGACCCTCCGATCCTATTCTGAACTCCGCTTGTTATACACCCCTTATATCCTTCTTGTTATACGTTCTAAGGGTACAATTAGTTTACGAGGTATTAATGGTCCTCTAAACTTGTATCCAGTTCTTTAGTTCGAATATTGACTTAATTCCGCGTTACAAACCTCCAGTCTCTTCGCATCACTACCTCCATAGTTAGATACTATTAGTAGTAACTCCGAGTCCAAACCCCGGACTACCCCCAATACTCCGGCCTCCAAAATTAGGGACTGAACGATAGTAGGTGGCGCAACCCATAAGTTGAAGCCAAGTCCCTACCCCCCTCATACACTTTCGAAGTCTCTGACCTCCGAGTCTCCGACCTCCGAAGTTCCGGGTAACGTCCATGAACTTAACACGCCTGCATATCATCCTTGTCATCATTGACGGTGGCAGGCTCATGGTGAGCAGTGTGGATGTGATGATCCGGTTCCTTGCGGATCTCCGGTGACCATATTCGGCCACTAACCCTGTTCCGAGCCCATACCCCAAGCCTGACCTTACCCGAGCCCGTCCCGAAGTAGTCTGAGTCCAAGCCCGAACCCCGTTTCTTATCCATCCCCGAGCTTCATTATGATCCCTTAGATAGTTTGTCCAACCCTGTCCCTCTGTCTTCCATATATAAGTCTTGCTCTGTATGTACTTTACTTTTCAGTCAGAAATCCAACTAGATACCCTTTGAACCATTTACTAGCTTCTCACTCCATTGCCTCTTAGTCCCTTCGCTCCTCTTGTCCTAATCTCCTTCCGAAATCAAGGGCACGTGTAATAGTGGATGGTGCAGCACATAAGCTGAAGCCCAGCCCTTCCTAGTACTCCTCGGCCGAGCTCGGTCCAAGCTCCCCCGAGGTCCCACACGAAGACCCGGTCTTAACAGTGGAGCACGGATGGGGAGGTGCAGGCACTGGACATGTTCTATTTTGGGGGTGGGATGATATGACTACTACACTGGGTCTATCAGCCTGTTCTTGTTAAGACTGGGATGTATGTGTGGGACCTCAGAGTGAGCTTGTTCTGAGCTCAGCCAAGGGTGATAAGTAAGGGCTTGACTTCAGCTTATATGCTGCACCATCCACTATCACATGTGCCCTCAATTTCAGAGTGAGATTGGACAAGAGGAGTGGAAGGACTAAGAGAGAACAGAGTGAGAAACTAGTAAAGGATTCAAAAGGGTATCTAAGTTGATTTCTGACTGAAGAGTGAGGTACATACAGAGTGAGACTTATATATGGATAACAGAGAAACAGGGTCGGACAAAACTAACTAAGGGGATCATAATGAAGCTTGGGGACAGATAAGAATGGGGTTTAGGGAAGGGGAGTGAGAGGAACGGGGGTCAGGCTTGGGCTTGGACTACTTCAGGAAGGGCTCAGATAAGGTCGGGCTCAGGGTATGGGCTTGGGATGGGGTTAGTTGCTAGATATGGTCACTGGAGATCTGTGGGTGACCAGATCATAACAGTTCTCCAAACTTTTAACTAACCTTGGTCATGAGCTGACTCATCAAAGGTGAACTCAAAAAACTTCGGACTGAACCAACCTGACTCCCAAAAGGCTAACTCTAACCTCAGAGCTGATGTTGAATAGCCATAAGAGGCTAACTCAACTACTCCATTGCAGCCTCAAGGGTCTTGGCCTTAAGGGGGGAATACTGTTATGATCCAGTTCCTCACGGATCTCCCATGACCCTATTTGGCAACTAACCCTGTCCCAAGCCCATACCCCATGCCTGACCTTATCTGAGCCCTCCCCAAAGTAGTCCGAGCCCAAGCCTGACCCCTGTTCCCTATATTCCACTCTCCTAAACCCCATTTATTATCTGTCCCTGAGCTTCCTTATGATTCCCTTAGCTAGTTATGTCCAACCCTGTTGTCATGTCTGCTGTTTTCCACATTTCAAGTCCAATGAATTATGTCAATCCCTCCCTGTGTCCTTCCATCACACTGATATCAACAAGGCCTCTGTGGTCTATCACACTCCTATTTGCTGGTCACTGAACATTATATTCACCGTCATGCCACAATACTTTGCCCTCATTTTGCACCCTTTGCATCCACCCCATGGGGTGCAGGGTCACTGAGTGCAAGCAGAAGTCTGGTCTAGCTGACATGTTTCAATCCTGGATCCCATCAGCTGCTGTGCCCCATGAAGTTGTAGTTCAACCCTTACTCTGTGTTTAACCCTCAAAGCGGACCATTGACTGCTGTCAAAGGTCCGCACTTTTCGCTTTCCCGCACCTGAATCTCCTTACTCCGCGGAGCAAAGCTCCACAGAGGTTGGTCTGTGCATGACATCTCCGCAGTAGTATGTAGTATATAATCATCTACTAGTAGTTGGGGATCCTTAGCCTTTTCTCTTCAGATTTCCCCTCTGCTAGGTAGGACTCTCCTTATATTGTGTTTAGTAATGATTACAACTTCAGATTTCCCCTCTGCTAGCTGTGTGATACATTCTCCACAGATTTTAGTGTTGCCCTTACACAGATCCCATCAGTCACCTTGCCCCATGAAGGTGGTTTGACCCTTACCCCATGTCCTAACACATGCTACCAATCTATAGTATTCTAGCCCCTCTCTATCCATTCCCCCCTGCATTTGCTTTTTACTATAAGTACTTCCATTCCACCTATATAATTCTCTAGTTCAATTATCATACATCTACTTGTTATTTGACCTCTTACTAGTAGAAAAAACCTTAGTAAAACAATCCACTACCTCATTGGTAGTTGTGTCTATTGGTGAGCTCAAACCTTTGATCTTATTTGCTATGCCCCTTTAAGGGCATCGCCGAGACTGCTATTTGCAACACTTTGCAGGAGTGTTCAGATCAGTGAAAGGAACACCTGAACTGGGGTGACCTTTCCTTGGGGACGTGCACAATTCATTGTGTACTCCTCTTGGGTTATTCACTACAACTGCAGGCCCATGTCAGAATTACACTGACATTATATTTTTACCCTGAAATCCAATCTTGACAGTTGGTAACAGGGAATTAAGTTGATATTCAAACTAAAGAACTGATACAAGATTGGAGGACTATTAATACCTCATATCCTAATTGTATCCTAAGAACGTGTAACAAGAAAGACATAAGCATAGAACAAGAAAGATATAAGAGTCATATAATAAGCAGAGTTTGGAATCAGATCAGAGGTTTGGATTGAGCGAGGTACAAGTATTCTACTTTGGATCATGAATGGGGATTATACTTTAAGAGGCATACAACAAGAACTAGAACAGAATATAATAGTTACTTTGGAGATCAGAGGTCTGAAGGTTTGGAGCCTTGGTGTTAGATCTCAGGGATCTATAGTATCCCCTCTTTAAGGGCCAAGTGTCATGACTGCTGTTTTTCAGATCTCTGTTAAGACCAGGGTCTATGTGGAGGACCTTGGAGCGAGCTCATTCTGAGCTTGGGCCAGGGGTGATAAGTAAGGGTTCAGCTTCAGCTTATGTGCTGCACCATCCACTATCACATGTGCCCTTGATTTCAGAGCGAGGTTGGACAAGAGGAGTGGAAGGACTAAGAGAGAACAGAATGAGAAACTAGTACAGGGTTCAAGGGTGTCTAAGTTGATTTCTGACTGAAAAGTGAGGTACATACAGAGTGAGACTTATATACAGAGCGAGACTTATATACAGATAACAGAGAAACAAAGTTGGATATAAACTAACTAAGGGGATCATAATGAAGCTCAGGGACAGATAAGAAACAGGGTTCAGGAGAGTGAAAAACAGGGGTCAGGCTCAGGCTCAGACTACTTTGGGAAGGGCTCAGATAAGGAAGGGCTCAGGGTATAGGCTCAGGATGGGGTTAGTTACCAAATATGGTCACCAGATATCTGCAAGGAACCATATTGTAACAATCCCAAGTTCAGTGAATTACAATGATCCCCCCTGCATCCTTCCATCATGCTAATATTGGCAAGACCTCCGCAGTCTATCCCACTCCTATTTGCTGGTCACCAAATACTATCTTTGCTATTGTACCACTATACTTCCCCTCACTTTGCATCATTTGCATCCACCCTGCAGGGTGCAGGGCCACTGAATGCAAGCAGAAGTCCAGCCTAGCCAACAGGTTTCACTCATAGATTGCATTAGTTGCCTTGCCCCATGAAGGTGTAGTTTGACCCTTACTCCATGTCCTAGCATGTGCTACCATTTTGCAGTGTTCTAGCCCCTCTCTATCTGTTCTCCCCTGCATTTGCTTTTACTATAAGTACTTCTATTCTGCCTGTATAATTCTATAGTTCAATTATCATACATCTACCTCATTATTTGACCTCTCACTCATAGAAAACACCTTAGTAGACTATCCACTGTAACATCAGTAGTTTTGCTTATTGGTGAGCTCAAACCTTTGATCTTATTCACTATGCCCCCTTAGGGGCATCATTGAGACTGCTATTCACAACACTTCACAGGAGTGTTTGAATCAGTAAAAGGACCACCTGAACTAGGGTGGCCTTTCCTTGAGGACATGCACTATTTATTACATACTCCTCTTGGGTTATTGCTACAACCATAGGCCCATGTTGGGATTACACTGATGTTATATCTTTACCCTAAAATCCAATCTTGACACCGAGCCCACAAGGCCCACAGAGATAATTGTGGGAATATAAAATCAGAGATTCAGATATCAGTATAAGAATCAGGGGGCCAGAAGAACTTAGCAAAAAGCTCTCCTAAGATAAATATCACCAAACAAAAAAATCAACCCTAACCCATGTATGACACTCCCACACCATCATCCAACCTTGCCTGTAGGGTGGCAGAGCTCCAGAAGGAGCTGGAATGAGCCCAGGCTGAAGAGGCCAGGGCAGTGAAAGAAGAAAAGGGCAGAAGAGGAGGTGAAGAGGATGGAGGAGAAATGGAGGAAGGCTGAGGGGGTGGAGAAGGAGTGGAGGGCTGAAGAGGTTTGGAGGAACGCCAAGGAAGAGAAGGCTCAGAGAGAAGTGGTGGAGTGGGCAGCTAGAGAAGAAAGGAAGAGGCTCGAGGTGGAAGAAATGAAGTGGAAATTGGCCTTTAATGAGGCAATTTGGAAGAAGTGGGCAGAGGATGAGAAAAGAAGCAGGTAATGTGGGAGGAGGAGGAGCATAGGAGGGTGGCAGAGTGTCTGGGGCCTAAGTCTCCGAAGGCCAGAGGCTCAGGGGTCCAAATGCCAGCTCTGGATAAGGGGAAGGTGGTGGACCTTCAGGTCTGCAATAACTGCCAGAAGAGGGTGGCAGAGTGCATGTGGGAGGACAAGGGTAAAGGTGAGTGGTAGTGACTGTCTTTGTGCTCATGCTAACTTGTCCATAGGGACATCATGTTGTGTGTGTCAGGACCAGAAGGTCCAATGCATAGTCATGGTGGAGTCCACAACTCCTCAGAAACATGGACAACTGGAGACTGATGGCAGTGAGCAACTGTCAAAAAAGACAAGGGTAGAGGTAGTGGTCCTGGGACTAGGAAGGTCTGAGGGCCCTCCAAAAATCTCAGAGTTCAAGAAGGGACTTTTAAGGTCCCTGGCTCTCATTGCTCACAAGGTCTGGGGTCTCCAGAAAGCAGAGGAGAGGAACGGGCAGACCCTAGAAGACATTCATGGGGTCATAATGAACCTCATGTAGAAGGATTTGGACTTGGATGTGGAGTCGGAGGACTGGGAGGGGGAACTGAGGAAGTTGGAGAATGATATGGTTTGGAATGTGAAGGGTTCAGAGTCCAAAGGATCGGATGATGTGGAGGGGTTGGAAAACATGGATATTTTGGATAGGAAGGAAGAGACCATGCAGTAGATAGATTAAACAATAATGACTTGTTTTCTTGGAGTTATGTGAACTTAAGAATTGGCAAGTGGTAAAGGTCCAGGCTTGAGAGGGTATGCTTGGTGAAAGTCCGAAGTGACTTCCGAGGCATGTCTGAGTTTGGAGGCCAGAAGCCATGAGGTCCCTTCATCTGTCCCTTTGTATCCAGCCCATTTGACCAAGTACAGCAACTTGCACTTGCATCATTTGTCTATCTTACAGTCCAGTAATTCAGAGATCTCATACTTGGGTTCTCTGTCAATGATGATTAGAGGGTCCAGTGTCAGAGATCAGTTCAGAAACTTGTTCGGAGTTGTGGCTTCAAGCATTGAGACATGGAACACAGGATGGATGGATCACATGCTGTCCAGAAGCTGGAGTGCAAAGGACATGGATCCAACTTGAGCTATGACCTCAAAGGAACCTAAGAACTTCTCTGAGAGCTTCTTCAACTGTCTCATAGTTCGGATATGGTTGGACCAAACAAAGACCACTTGGAAGTTCGGAGGTGGAGCTTGGTGTCAGTCTGCAGAGGTAGAGTACCATTTCTGTGCTTTGGAGATGGTGGTTCAAAGGTGTTGGTGTAGATCATCAAGGTCCATGGTGAAGTCTCTTGCTTTGGTGGAAGTGAGGTCTCACTCCAGGTGTACAGAGATGTTCAGGTGGTAACCTTTGTTAGCAAAGAAAGGTGATAAGCCAGTAGTCAGGGAGTTATTGTACACAAATTCTGCAATCAGAAGGAGATCAGACCAGTTGTCTTGCTAGTAGTTTCAGTAGATTCAGAGGTACTGTTCAAGGGATTGATTCATATGTTCGGTCCGTCCATCACCTTCAGGGTAGTATCCTAATGTAAAATGGAGCTTCATGTCAAGAGCTTTTCTGAGTGATCGGAAGAAGGAGGACATGAACTCTGAGCCTCAGTCAGAGGTCACATGCAAGGGAACTCCATGCTTGGAGAAGATATGGAGGACAAACAGCTTAGCTAGAATTGGAGAAGTGATCATATTGAAGGTTGGAATAAAGATTGACTGCTTGGAGAGTCAGTCAACGATAACGAGGATGGTATCATATCTAGAGGAAGGAGGAAGGTTCTCGATGAAATCCATGGAGACAGAGTTCCAAGGTCATTCTGGAATGGGGAGTTGCTTTAACAAGCCATATGGACAGTGTCTCTGCGACTTTGAGTGCATACATGTAGTACAGGACTTGACATAAGGAATTAATGGAAGTTCAGAGTTCAGACCAGACATAGTCTCATTAGACCAGCTCCAAAGTTCAGTTCTATCTAAAGTGTCCAGAGATTGGATGATCATACTTGTACTGTAGTACTCATAGTTGGAGATCATTGCTATCTGGTATGTAGATCCAGTTGTCTAGTAGGAGATGTCCTTCAGGACTGAGGGACCATCATCCTATTAGGTTGCTTAGGTGGTCTACTAAGGTTGGATTGGAATTGATGGAGGGTTGGATATCGGAATGGAGTTGGTCAATATCCATAGTGATGGCTGCATGGAGTACAGGGGTGCAGAGTGACATGGCTTGGAGTGACAAGATGATTTATTTGTGTAAAAGCAAGGCAAGTGCAAGTGTTGAAGACTTTTATGTAATAGGGGAAATAACACTGGAGAACGATGGAAATATGCAACAAAGAGTGGGTTGATGATAAAACAGATAGATCCTAGCCTTTTTAAATCAGGGCTGGACAACAAATGCAAGGTACAAGAACTTTAGGTAAATAGAACCAAGTGTATCAAAGAACCAAACTGACAGTAGGGGCAAAAGCAAGTGTTATATTCTTGTTCTGCTAACTATAAGAGTCCATAGTATTTAAGGAGCAGATATGTGAAAAACTTGAGCCCCTGGCTTATTAGGGGTCAACTTTGCTAACTAGACGAAGTTGAGATGAAGTGAAGGTGATCTGATCAGTGGTGATGAAAGAAAAAGAACTGACACTATACTCTAAGTATGTTAGATCCCTGATCTAACACCAAGACTCCAAACCTTTGGACCTCCAAACTCTGAAATAACTATTATGTTCCATTTTAGTTCTTGTTGTTTGCCTCTTAAAGTATAATCCCTACTCATGACCCAAAGTAGAATACTTGTACCTCACTCAATCTGAACCTCCAAACCTATTCCGAACTCCGCTTGTTATATGCCTCTTATATCCTTCTTGTTATTTGTTCTTAGGATACAATTAGTCATGAGGTATTAATAGTCCTCCAATCTTGTATCCAGTTCTTTAGTTCAAATATCAACTTACTTCCTCATTACCACCTCCAGTCTTCTCGTATCACTATCCCCATAGTTAGATACTATTAGTGATAACTCCGAGTCCAAACCTCCAGACTACCCCCGATACCCTGATCTCCAAAATTAGGGACCAAACAATAGTAGGTGGCACAATCCATAAGTTGAAGCCAAGTCCCTACCCCCCTTGCATACCTTCGAAGTCCGACCTCCAAGTCTCCAACCTCCAAAGTTCCAGGTAACGTCCGTGAACTTAACAGTATATTCGAACTCACCACCTTTATCATTCATGCCTCCCCGAGCTGTTACCAGAAGCATGGCTCGAGCTGGTCTTCCTTCATTCAATGAACCTTCACCACAGGCAAGTCATGCCTCCATCGAAGAACTCCAACACCCCAACGAGGAATGCAACATACCTCGCCGATCCCCGACCAACCCTTTCAACCGAGAACGAGACAACTCAGATGATGGAGTTGAACCCCCAAACTTGGCCAAAGCCATCGCTATGCTGGCAAGAAACCTCTCAGTCCCCAAGGCATCCTCCGCCCAGATGAAAGTCTGAGAACCAGAATCCTACAATGGAGCTGATACTCACAAGCTCCAACCCTACTTAGTTCAGTGCTATCTGAATTTTCGTGACAGATCAGAAGCTTTCTCCAACAATACGTCTAGAGTAACCTATGTGTTATCGTATCTCAAAGGGACAGCACTTGACTGGTTTGAACCAGGAATAATCTCCCCCAACCAACCCCCATCCTGGCTCAATAACTGGGTTGAATTTGAGTCCAAACTCTGAACCAACTTTGGACCTCACAACCCCGAAGCAGAAGCTGAGGTCGAACTCAAAAACCTCCAAATGCATGACAACCAACGAGTTGCCAAGTACCTCGTTGACTTCAACCGACATGCCGCTAGAGTCCAATGGGGTGATGCCACCTTATGTCGTCAAATCTACAATGGACTCTTGACTCGTATCAAAGACAAAGTCTCCCAAATGGGTAAACCCGATACCCCCACCGCACTCCAAACTATGGTGCAAACCATCAATGCCTGCTACTGGGACTGACGTTCCGAAATCACTCGGGAAGCCATGACCACCGAGTCCAACGACCAATCCGACAAAGGCAAGGCTGTTGCAACCCCTACTCCAAATACCGACAAGAGGCCTCCAAACACTCCAAAGGCAGGAAACTCTGGTAACCAGTCCAGAGCCTCCAAATCCTCCGGACAACCCCGACGAACTCCTGACCTCACCTCGAAGCTCAGTAAGGATGGCAAGTTGACAACTCAGGAATGACAACACCGTCTCGACAACAACCTGTGTCTGTTCTGCGGAAGGACTGGACACATGGCCAAGGAATGCTCTCGAGCATCTGCCACCACCGCAAAGGCACGCGCTGCCTCCACTACTAAGGCTGCTGAGAATATGACCTCCGACACCAAGTCCATGCTAGAGTCAAAAAATTCTTGAGCAGCCCTCTGAACCTCACACCAAGGGAGGACTGCATTGTAACTCCCAGTGTGATCCCAGTAGTCCAACTCAATGCATCCACTCTTTTTAGTCCGAACTCCTTGACACTTTGCCTAACCTCTGACCTCATCCCGAACACTCTGTTTTTAACCCTTGTCGACTCCGGCTCAACACATAGCTTCCTCAAATCCACCTTCATCTCAGAATACAAACTCCGAGCATACAACATCACTCCGATCCTGCTTCAACTCTTCGACAGTACGACCAATAACATCATCCGTCAAGCCATCAACCTTCCAATCTGTTTTCCTTCCGGGGAACAACACTCTGCGATGTTCTACATCACTTCATTGGATTCCAGCTGTTCCGCAGTACTAGGACACAACTGGCTCACCCACTTCAATCCATTGATTGACTAGGCTTTGGGCAGTATCTCGTTCCATGCTGTGTTACAGGCTAAATCTTTGGTACCTACAGAGAGAGTAGCTCCGGCTCCGATCTCATCTGAAACTCTGACCCCACTTGTTGCTCCTGTGTAGGAACCACCTTTGCTTGGAAAATCTCGAAAAAAAAGGATTAAAATTTCTGTAAAACCCTTTTTCCTCATCATAAATTAGCCAATACATGCAGCTTTTGATGGGGAAACAGATTTCAAATATTCCTTGAGTTTTTCCTTATTTTTTCGCCATTTTACATGCCTTCCCTGGCTCAAAAACACTCAAACCTGTCATGCTAAGTGCTGGACCCACACGGACCTACAACTCTATTCCGGTCCAGCCGATTCGAACTCCTATCGGAACGAACCGCGACCCATGAGTTCGGAGTTGTGGGCCCTCAAGCACCCACAACTCCGACACTTTGGCTAACTCAAGACTCAGCCACTGAGTTTGAACTCTGCCTCTATGGCTTACACAAGGCTGTGCATCCATAAATACTTCAAACCCAGCACACCCTCAAATCTGTGCCCTAGCAACCAAGGCTGTGCAGGACTGTACAAAGCTGCACAAAGATATACAAAGCCAGGAAACCAGGGTTTGAATCCTGCAAAGCTCATTGGACAGATAAAGGCCAAACAATGCACAACCTTTCCAAACAAACTCCTAAAACCTCACAGGGCTGTGCAGGGCTGTGCAAGGGCTGTGTAAAGCTGTGTAAAGCAGAGCAGGTGATTGGCTATCTATTCTTATTCCTCCTTGCACAAACACACTACAATAGTTACAGGGTGTGTTTCAGATACTAAAATAGCTACATATGACATCACTATGACATCACTCCCTAATAGATAGAAGAACCCCACTTTATGTAATCCTGTGTACAATACAATATATAAGGAGGCCACTCTGACCCCCTCAGATCAGCACAATCTGATCTAGCAATCTAGCTTCTTCTATACAACTCACCAACTCGTGTGACTTGCATATCTTACTAAGCTGCTAACCCCAGCTAGGGTCATACAGTTACTTTTCTGTATTGATTCTCAGTTAAGTAGTTGCTTTTCTACTTAGCCACCTGGACTAACCCTCTAGGTGAAATTTCTACAGAGTGAGATTGTCAATTGATTTTCTTGCCAATTAGCACTCCAATACCCGAGACAAGCTGTTCAGTTGATTTCCTGTTCAGTGACTTTCACAAGTCAAGTCGAGCCACTTGCAAAAGCCACCTCCCATACTATTCATTCGTTATTGCAGTGCATTGACAGATTATCTGGTCATTCCACTTACAAACTCTCCTGTCAAGTATATTCCTCTTTTTGGAATACACTTGGACCCTGATAGTGTCATTGAGCCTACAGACTAATAGTTTATTGTTCAGTGCTGCTAAGAA
>QFFB01011197.1:0-13291 GCA_003316465.1 Ramaria cf. rubripermanens
CCTGCGCCTTCCTACTCGACTCTCGCGGCCTCTGGGACTTCACACCGGCCTCCAGGACCTGTTCCGTGGTCCCTATGCTGTTACAGCCCTTTTTTCCGCTGCCATTTTTCTGTGCATTCCGCGCCATCGCTGCTCCCTTGCCTATGCAGTATCACCGCCACCTCCCATACCTTCTTATTTCGTTGCACACGCTCCCTGGAGGCCATACCGACCTCCAGGTCATCACCCCGCGTTTCTTACATCACTGCCGGCGATTCTTTTGTGTTTTCTTGAAGGCCCGGCCGCCGCTTGACTTCCGGCGCCTCCTGTGCCACTGCTACGGTTTCCATCGCAAGGAACGTGCGATCGCGCCCCGCATCAGCGAACATCATGCCCACTGCGCCATTCCGCACCCCAGTCTATACACACGTCAACGACTCACTCCCGCGTGTGCCGCCGCCGCTTTCACTTCTTCTTGCTCCGACTCGCACGCTGGCCTTCATCCTTCCATCTTCACCACATTCCTCATATGTTCCTATCCTTACGACATCATCCGACATCGACATCGCCAATACGCCATTTGCACTTGGTACTTCAACTTTACTCGTGCAAACCCTCAAACCCTCGTCACCTTGGAGTTCATCAGGTTTGAAGGGGTGTGTTGTAAAGTCCAGATGAAGCAGTATTTTTCTTATATTTTCTACTATTTTTCCCAGTAGTCTAGCTTATGTTTTGTCTACTGTCGCCTGTCTGTGACATCCCATGACTTGTGACTCGCCGGCCTTCTCTTACCGGCATTCCATACTATTCTGCTGGTATTCCACCCCTATTCCATTTATGTATAAATAGTTAGTTTCTTAGTTACAATAAATTATTGGTAAAAAGCCCGTTCACTCCCTAGAAGGAGTCCGGTCGGTTAGTTTGGAGTTAACAGTGTCCTCCTCACTAATGTTTTGTTTCTCGCGTGTAGCGCAGCGTTCTCGTCTCCTCTTCCCGTACATTTTAACAGGCCTCACTAGGACCATTCCATTTCTTTTGTTGTCCCGCACCCATTCCCAACTTTTGGAATTTTGTCGACCACTCGCTTTATAGGACCATTCTCAGCCTCGCTCATATATGTGGTATCTTCCCCCATAGGAGTTTCAATGCACTGTATGATGCCGTCGAGTAGTTAGGCCTCTTCTTGTTTTCCACTTCATCCGTTACAGTTTGGCCTCGATACTTCTTCTTGGATGCGCTTTGGTATCAGTTCTCTGGGCTAAGCTCACCAGTTCACGCCTAGCCATCTAGGTGATTTGACTCAAATAAGCAGTGGCCATCACACACACAGTTAGACTTAGAATTTTTCAGGTGGTTACAAATGACATCTTCGTTGGTGTTGCTGAGCACGCGAAGGCCTGGAAATATTATAACAAGTGCTCCAGGCATGTTCAAACTTCAAGGAATATCACCTTTGATGAAAATGACACTAACCTATTCACCATACCTGATGGGGATGGGGATGAGTCTGCTGTGCTCAAGGGGGAGACAGGAGCGCACAAGCAGCAGCCAGAGGGAGTGAAAGTGGAAGTGAATGAGAGAGCAGAAGCAGTGGAAAGTAATGTCACCTCACACACATCTGTAATGATGACGTCAACTGAGGCACCAACACCTGACATCCAACGTAGTAGCCAAATGACCAATAGACCAGACTACCAAAAACTTAATGATCCAGACCAAGCATTAGTCAGTCACAAAATCATCACTGAACCAATTAGTTATGCTGAGGCAATCAACTGATTGAATGCACCCATTTGGGAAAAGGCAATGGAGACAGAAATTAAACAGCATCAAGAGATTGGGACATGGGAACTGGTGAAATTACTGCCAGATCACAATGCCATTGGATGCCAGTGGGTATATGCAGTAAAAACAAAACCAGATGGAGATTTTGAGAAGGGGAAAGCACGAGTGGTGGCACAGGGGTTCACGCAAAGGCCAGGAATGGACTACTACAACATTACCTCACCTGTTGTTAAGTTTGACTCACTGTGACTCTTATTAGCGATCACAAACTCCCAAGACTAAGAATCAAGATGATGGATGTGAAAGGGGTGTACCTCAAATCAGAACTGGAGGAAGAGATGTATGTACATGAGGCAACCAGAAGGTTTCAATGATGAGTCAGGGCAAGTTTTGAAATTACAACATGCCATCTATGGACTTAAACAAGCTGGATGTGCTTGGCACCAGTGACTCCACAGGGAACTACTCGATCTCAGTTACATCCAAAGCTCAGCCAACAAGTGCATCTATATCAAGAAATTGGGAACCGACATTAAAGCTATAGCTGTGTACAGGGGGGAAGGGACTCTAAAGATTTCATAAGGAGCATACATTGATGTCATGCTTGCATGTTTTTACATGCAGGAGGTGTACCCAGTTGCAACACCATTCAGCAACTCCAACAAGCTTGACATACCCCTTGAATTGGAGGGAGAACCTAAGATCAATGTACCTTATGCCCAAGCAATCAGCTCACTCATGTATACCACACTTGGAACCAGACCTGACATAGTGTTTGCCATCCAACACCTAAGTCAGTTCACAAACTCTTATAAACTGGAGCATTGGATGGCAATCAAGCACATACTTTGCTATCTCAAAGGCACCTGAGATGGTGGTATAATCTTCAAAAGGGAAATGGGAACCAATCTTGAATCATTCACCAATGCCAACTATGCCAACCATTCTGATGCCAGGTCCATTGGCAGCTACATTGCAATGTTTGGAGGGGGATCAGTTACTTGGAGTTCAAAAACTCAGTGCACTGTCTCATTATCCACAATGGAAGCTGAATACATTGCCATCACTGAAGGTACCAAAGAACTCATTTGGCTGAGGAGGGTGCTCCAGGAGCTCGGATTTGACCAAACCCACCCAACATCTATTAGATCTGATAATCTTGGTGCTATCACACTTTCTCATGATGTAACTTACCATGCTCGGACCAAGCACATCAATGTTGCCTATCATTTTATCTGTGAGAAAATAGCCTCTAATGAGGCTTCACTTACATACATCAGGTCAAAGGAAAACCTCACAGACTTGATGACAAAGGGACTCAAAGGGCATCAACACAAGTACCTGTGTGGGAGGTTAGGTTCACTGAAGACAGGGGGAGTGTTAGACTTGCCAAAGTGAGGGGGAGTGTTGGAAGTTAGCTTGGCACATGCAGCACTTTGGCATGCTGACACATCAAGGTACCAGCCAAGAACAAGGAATGGTGGGCAATGGCTGCAAGCACTTGGAATGGTGGACTAGTGGAACGGCAGTGGCTCATGCAGACAATGGACCAAGGATATAATTAGATAGAACTCTTGTGTATTTAAGACAGGGACCTTTGTTCCCTGCTGTTAAACAACTCTACCTTACTCTACCAGTGAGCACTTTGACCTATATGTCCTGTGACAAGGCCTTGACTTAGTACCCTAAACTTGGGACTTGACTTGGACATAGACTTAAGAGAGACTTGACTTGAGTGATAAACTGAACTTGACCTGATTGTTGTACAGAGTGACTGAGCCCTCATATACACACCCCCAAGCTACAACAATGTTATACGATGTGATAGGTTGAGTCATTTGATGAGCAAGCAGTCTGAGTCATGGTGAGAACACAAACACAAAAGGGGAAACAATGGAGACATTACAATAGCAAAAGTAAGCAAGAATGTGTCAGATAGGGGTAAAGTATGGAGAATGAGTAATAAAAGATCCAAAAATAGAACAAAGATGAGTCACAACAAGAAAGACTAACAAAAATAGAAACAGGGTGAGTCATTCAGGAACAATGTGAGTCATACAAGGAACAAGTCCACCAATCAAAGTCATACACATTGTCCATCTTCTCCTGAGTGAGTCAGAGAGTGAGTCAGCATGATTGAGTCATGAAGAAAGGGTGATGAATCAATAACAAAAATAGCTCCTAAGCTTCTCCTTGATCCACTCCCATGATAGAATGTGAGGGGGGGGAAGAGAGTTGTATATGGTCCTGAGGAACTCTATGATGAAGGTTGAGACAGATTGATGAGGGAGGATCTGTTGGGTAGGGAGCTTGGAATTCTGCCTCATATTCCTCTTTTCCTCCATCATTATGAGTGACCTTGCCTGTATATCCAAGAAACATGAAAGGCTGTGTTTCCTCTTGGAAAAATACAGAATCTCCAATAGCATATGATTTCAGAGAATAGGGATGGGACTTTTTCATTGATAGCCATGCTGCTTTGGGAAACTGGGGATGAAGAATATTGTGTAGTTCAGCATGTCTTCAAATCTCTTCAGAATCAAGTAACCATTATGATAATTTAAGAGATGTTGAAGACTCAATGGTCTGGAGGGGAATAGAGTTTGAAGTTGTGTTGATGAATGGAATGGTGATATTACCACCTAAGTCACATGCCCTGCTCATAGTTAGTCTTAGTCAGCCCTCTGGCCCTCCAGGTATCCCACCCAAAATATATATAGACAACAGCTGCATGGGCACTATGAAAAGACTGTGGGGCAATGTGTTGGTTAGAGTTGACAAGATGAAGTGATAATATGTGAAGGGGTCAGCAAGGTGTTGTGTGATGGACTGTGAGGGACATGTGTTGATGTAGGTAATGTCATGAAGAGATCATGCTTGTAACTTGAGACTGAGTATGACTGGGTAAGGGACTTGAAGTGCCATAGACTTAAAGACTCAAAGTATGACCAAAAAATTATTTAATTGGTTAGGTTCATCAGTACATGAAGTCTGGTCTTATACTGATATAGACAGGAGTAGAATCTCATATGGAGTAAATGAAATGGAAATATGTATGTTTCTGTACCATGTATGTGAGTGCACCACCAGTATGAATGTGCCATGTTGGTATCCAACTGCTTGATTTTGGCTAATGTAGACATGTGGCAGTGGGAAAATGTGATGGTGTGATGGATGATATGGTACATGATAATATGACATGCCTTGAATATATGTTCTCAACTTGGCATATGTGAATGTCATTGCATTCCTTGACTCAGCTTATGATTTCAGTGAACTTGGTGGCTCTGTGTACACACATGTGTGCCTCAGATGTGAGAGTTCATCTTGAGTGGAATGAAAGTGATGTGTAGATGTGTATAGCAATTAATTGATGAAGATCTAGGATGTGTCCAATCAGGGGGGTGGTCATAGATAGAGTGTGGCAGATGAAAACTAACTACAGAGTTCATCAGAATGGGGATAATGGAAATAAGGTCCAGGAATTCAAAATACATGATTGCTGTCCTTTGTTATAAATATTAAAAGAAAAGCATATTAATATTATTTGAATATTAATACTGAAAAACATTTATTTCATTTCAGTCCAGTGTTACTCTATCAGGGACATGCCATCATCACACCCCACAACTATCCTGGTATCATATTTTCCAAGCAAACTTACTATTACTACAATTCAATGTATATGAACACATGTCTGAATGATCAATCGCTATCCTATTGCCAAAGTGCCCACACATGTTATGCATCACTATCCTATTGCCAAAGCACCCACATGTGTCACACATCACTGATATGATGTCACTGATCAAGATCCCATGAGGTGACTATCTATGAATACCAGTAGTGGATCAACATATAAGCTTTGGGAAATAGACCATATAAATGATTATGAATAGAAATGGGAAAACTACTCAGTTCCAGGGGTATATAATGCCATAAATGACTGGGCAGTGTAGTTTGGCTCAGCTTGATGGGGTAGACTCATCCATACTCAACTCAGCTCAGTAGCATGGTTCTCAACTCAACTCAACTCAACTTGGGGAAGCAGCATGTGCTTGGAATAACTTGTAACACTTGTATGGATCATGGAATCAATGAGGAATGTGATGTGGTTCAAGTGTGTAAGTGCAAAAGTGGAATAGCATAGTTAATTAAACAAATACAGTCCAGGTGGCATCATAACAGGCCTGTGCCACAAAAGCCATAGTAGCTTAGCTAGAGATCTCAATGGCATTGAGATCCACCTCATGTACCTCAAGTCATTCCTCAATGTCATCGGGATATCAAGTAATCATGCATATAGTTTGGGCAATGGGTCTCCATGATTCCAGGACATTTCTGAGAATTGTGGCAGCATGAGTAGAGTTAATGATAACTTCACCCATTTTTTCAAGCTGATTTCAGAAGTCCTTCATGGCAGTGAGATATGCATTGACAGACTATCCCTTAATCATGTGATAATTCTCATATTTCATCTGGACAATGCTAATCTTACTTGGTCCCTCAACTCAAACTTCTTTATGAGGATTATCCAAGCTTCTGCAGCAATATCAGTATTGTCAATCACAGTCTGTAGATCAGGTGAGATGCACAACAAGATCTGAGTGTACACAACATTGTTCCAATTGTTCCACTCATTGATTAGCTGGGTAAGTGGGGTAGTGCCTATATGGAACACCATTCCAACTGTAGTAATGTTGGGGCTTGTGGTGTTAGGTAAAGTGTTGGTACCAATGATAGTCATGTAAAGGCTCCTATCCTGCCCCATTGCTAGCAACTCATGCTCCCATGACACCCAGTTGTCACAGCCAAGCTTGGGCTTGATGTTGTGGAACTTGTAAATGTCATGTTTTGGGTGAGTCACATTGGTAGCCAATCATAGCCATTTCTGGGAGTGAATGGGTGAAGCAGAATGGAGTACCAACAACTTGGCTCAGGGGTCAGTTTGAGTAGTGTGATGGTGTCACTTAGTAGTGAGTGTGTATGTAGATGATCAGGTAAGTAATAGAAGTGTGAATAGATCAATTTAGTAATGAATCAACCCGAGGAGATAATAGATTGAAGTTGAAATGGAATGGGACTTGAAGCAGCACATAAGTGACTAGCAAAAGTTGATAGTATATACATAGTGTATGTCCAGGATTTATACAAGCATACATAGGGGAGACAATCAGAACTACAATGTCAGGGTGATGTGTCTGGGTGTAGGTCTGTAGCTAGAATGGTAGAGATGGCATGTGATAGGGGAAAGGTCTGTGGGATTACTACCTATGAATACAAGTAGTGGAACAACAGATAAGGTTCAGGAGAATAGTCCATGTGAATTGTGATGAATAGAAACAGAAAAAATACTTGACTCTAGAGGTGCATGATGCCAGTAATGACTTGGTGGCATATTTGGCTCAACACAATGGGAACTTGGCTCAGTTATGTGTTTGGTTCTCAGCTTGACTCAACTTGGGGCAGCTGCATGTGTCATTGATGGCTTGTGATAATTGTGTGGTTTATGAATTCAATGAGGAATGTTGTGTGGTTCATGACTTAGATGAGGAATGTTATGTGGTTCAAATGTGTAAGTATGGACTCAGGATAGCATTGATAATTGCATCAATATGAGTCTGGTGCCATCATAACAGATGCCACCAATCATTCAGGCTCTATCACCTGCCCACATTAGGCAACAATCTGGCACAACTACCACGGGTAGCATGGTCTGGGAAATCATGGATTCCCACAAACTCTTCTTCAATCCTAACTCAGGACAAGTTGATTTACCAGTGCATTACATCTCCAATGCATGTGATGACAAGCAAAGCATGGAGATTGAGATATTGGAAAGCAGCATCAGCTCTCCTTGCATCAGCTCTCCTTATGACCCTATTACTTCAACTACTCCCTGCATCCTCTTGACCATCTAATCCTACACAACTGCCTTCAATCAGATGAGCAGATCAGGCATTGCCTCAGAGGCTGTACACTTGGAGTATGGAAGTGTGGTTCCAGATTGTTGGTTGGTTCAGAGGTTAAGTGATGACTCATTATTGTTCATTGTGGCTCATTATTGTTCTTCATGACTTATTACTGTGCCCCATGACTCACCATTGTTCTTTCTGACTCATTGTTAAATGTTGTGACTTATTTCCCCCTTTTTTGTACCATACTTGGCTCATTGTTCTGACTCATACCCCTTAATACATTATGACTCACCTCTGATCTCCAAGTAGTTAAATAGCAAGCTTGCACCATGTGTTTCACTAGTTTGGTTATCATATACATTACACCATCTCCTGTGCCCTTAAGCATTTGAGGATACCTTGTTCACTCTAACTCTTCTCTCAGCACTTCACTTCAAGGCTTGTCTACTTCAGACTTACCCTATCTCTGTCTTCTATCTCTATTCTTCTGTGACCAACAAGAGCAGGCACCCCTTTGAGTACAGGGTCTTTCAGCATTGGAATCTTACACCTAGTGCAGACAGTTCTGACAAAGTGCAGAGTACAGAAGTGGCAGAAGTAACAGAAGTAATTGAAGTGCACTGGGGACACATGGACAGACATTAACACATAAGTGTAGTTAATAGTCAAACTAAGGAACTAGTACAAATACATGGGCTTATATACTAGAGGGTACATGTAATGGAATAGGTGTAATGAGTTCCATGTCAGACTGGAAGAGGCATGCATTACAGAATGGAATCATATTTGGGGACATAGTGTAGAGAAGGGGGATGTAAGTGTAATATGGAGGGTGGTTGAACTTGTTTAGATAATGTATATATTTTTGGTATACTTCCATATTATTAAATAAGAAGGAAGGATATGAAGAATATATTGGAATTTATAGGATATTCCTAACCCTAACCCTGAAAAATCCAATTGGAAGCTCTTCCATATACTGTACACTATTGTAGTTTTGTTTTTCTAACATCTTTTATTATATATTATACTAATCTTGTCATACAATTCATACTAGAATCTATTATACATATCATCTCCTCAATATATTTATTCTATGTAGCATATACCTCTTCTGTATATCCCAGCTATCCATCTAACTCCAACCCCTTATATTATCATATGAGATATCTTTTCATCCAAGATGATTGTACTCATACAGATATTTTACATTGATTAGTGTTATTTCAAAGGTATAATATTACAATATTCATATATATGAGAACTAGTAGTTTTATAATATGTACTATATATGTTCTTATCTTGTAGTACATAGACTTTATGAATATCCTCCTATCTAAAAGGTACCCATCATCTGTCAGTAAGGGGACACAGTTATACTGTTGTAGGTAGAGATTATTAATATATTATTTCATGTGTGCAAAAGAATAAAGTGATCACTCAATGAGTGTTAGGCATGAGAATTGGATGCAGTTGATGACTAATCAAGTGCTACTAGTGAGGTGATTAAAGTCTCCAAAGATGAGCTTCTGAATATTGATGGCGATTGAGCAATTTGAATATTGGTTGAACCCTGTTGTGTTTGATCACCTGGATTGACAAATATCAAAGCACCTGATCACATAATTCCAGATACCTGACACAGGTGATGGTTGTCATTATAAGTAAGAAAAGGACTCAAAGAACTATTTTCTCTATGCTGTCATTCCAATGGACATTCTAGCTATTATCATTCCTCTTTTATCATTCAACTTCCCTTTATGGACTTTTTGATCTTACAACTTGCTTCATCAGCTCAGACTTTTCACTGAGGCGCATTTATATGTGTAGTACTATCCGAGGTGCACATTTGTGCATATTTAGAGATGGGGTGCATTCAGATGTGTAGCACACTACTTAGATTATAGTGTTAGTTCTTTTTCTTTTTCATCACTACTGATCAGATCACTCTTATTTCTATTCTACTTTGTCTAGCTAGCGAAGTCAACCCCTAATGAACCAGGGGCTCAAGTTTTTTCACATGTCTACTCCTTAAAGACTATGGACTATTACTTATGGTTAGCATAACACAAAATTAACTTTGCACCTTTTCATCCTTACTATTAGTTCAGTTCTGCAACGCACTTAGTTCTATTTACTTGAGGTTCTCAATCTTTCATCTGTTGTCCAGCCCTGACTTGAGGGCTAGGATCTATCTGTTCTATCATCGACTTACTTTTCGTTATACATCTCCTGCTTCTCCAGAGTCGATCCCCTATCACATAAAAGCTTTTGACACTCGACCTTACATTATTTTTACAATGGTGACCAATAACTCAGCTCTTGGATGTTAATGGAGAGCAGAGTGAGGGAAACACTGGGATCCAGGGAGTAGTCAAAGTATGTTATTATGCACACAGCCTTAAGGGCCATGTGGGTAAGTATTTCTATATTACTTACATAAGGCAGGCTCAAAAGCTGTGTAAAACAGTGAGTACAAATCTGTAATGATATTTCAAGTTGCTGCAGATTGTGTGTGATTGAGTGCAGACTGAATTCTGACTCAGTGAGTGTAGACTAAATTCTAACTACCGTAACATACAGGTGGTACTACAATATTTATACTACATTGTCAAGATAATCTGTAATAAAACATCTGAAGTTAATGGGGAAATCAATGCATGTGGACAAAGGGGAAATGACATATAGTCTGACAGGTACTGATCATGACAAGGATAGTAATCAGGTGGATGAAATGTTAGGAGACTTCAGTCAGGAGATACAAACCCCTTTTGTTATGAATGTGTAAACTGGAAGGCAGAAGGCAGAAGACAGAAGGCAGAAGGCGGAAGACAGAAGGCAGAAGGCGGAAGACAGAAGGCAGAAGGCGGAAGACAGAAGGCAGATCAGAAGGGACTTCAGCTTCAGCTTATATGCTACACCTCTTGAACAATCACAGGGTCCCAAGACTTTGGAATGGAGTGACAAAGTAATGTAGCATAGTTCCACAGTACATACAGAAGTGCAGAAGTGCAGAAGTAATGACAGTAGTGTACTAGGAACACAACAGACAAGGTTGACATGAAATGTAGTCAATATTTGAACTGAGGTAACTAGTACAAATACAGGGGCTTATATACTGGAGGGTACATGTAAGTAGGTAGGAGTAATGAGTTCCAAGTCAGAGCAGAAGAGGTACACAACACAGATTACAGATGGGGTCAGGGATCATAGCATAGGGACATAAGCATGATATCTAAAAAGGTACCCTTCATCCATTGGTAAGGAGACACAGATGTTCCACTAGGAACAAAGTACCCTTGCTAATGGAGGGGCTGTTCAGATCAGAGAGCTGAGTAAAGGTAGGGTAGTAACAGAAGCAATAGTGCAGAAGGCAGAACTGGAAGTTCAGAATACACAGATGTAACACATTTGCACCATAGAATGGTAATTGTAATCAGTGAATCATGTCATTTGAAACAATAGGAAAAACAACTCTTTGAAATTCCTCAAATATATGCATGGATATGAAACTCATGCCCTCTTCACCCTGTTCCTTGGACAGCTGTTCAATGAATACTCTTGGTACTCCATTTCACTCACATTCTACAAGTTCCAATGGCTCTGTACACTACTCCTGAATAGTGTAGCATGCTCAAATGGTCTGGTGGCCTTATGATTACATAATTTTTAATCACACTGAATTTGTCCTTTAGACACTTGGTCTCCAATTGGAGTCTCATTCTCCCCAATCATGTGAGACACTTGTGACATCATATGTTCACATATGTTCTGATCAGTGAGTCACACCAATGCTAATGGTGTGTTACCTTGGTATAACAGTGAATTAATGATCACATAATAGTGAAGTGTTAATTGTTTGACTCAGGGAATATATAAATATAACATTTATCACTGGGAGCAAGGCACCATTGCTGACAAAGGAGGCAAGGGGGGAACAGATAGGTGAATCAGGATATGGTGATTCCATGAACAAGGTTGCAGAAGGTAGAACTGGAAGTGTGGAATGCATGGACATAACAATGCAGCAATGTCCAGGCACTACAAGATATCCACAGCCCACCAGTATATTTGTCATGGAAGCCATGTGGGCCATGCAAACTCTCCCTCCTGTACCTGCACCATCATAGCACATGCACCTCCATCCTCAATAAATTTAGCATACAGTCAATTGAGAGCACCTAGTACTGGGGATTATGGTTGAATACTGCATGTAGCGTCAAGAAGTATATTCAATCACTAACTACACAAACGTCTAAGGCTCTGCATTGAGCGTTTCAGTGAGAACATGGTGGGAGCCACTATTGGGTAAACAATGCGTAAGCGCACAATAAGTAAGCGCGGTTTTGTGAAATTCCGCATTTTCAGCCTGGCAGCTTATGGACACAATACCCCATGAACGGAATGTAATTATTCCATGACATGACCCGCCCTTGCTTAAAATTTCAACTAAAGCCTCCCGCACCTAACCCTCACCTATCCGCTCGAGGTATGGAATCCCGTACACAAACACTGGCCGCACAACTCTTTTTCACACCATTTTTTAATGAACCTGGGTGCAAGAGTTAAGTATAATTCGGGAGTCATTCGAGCTGACACTGCGTGGTGTGCCCATCGCTGTACAATTTTCATTCATTATGTAGTCATCTCCTCAGTGTTAGACAATGCTTTGGACCATTAATTTCCCGACAGCGCGGAAGCCGTGGATGACATTACCAAACTCAGGAGCACAGTCATGAGAGGCGCAGATACCAAATCTAGATCAGACTACATGGTCATTTGGTAGTTTTTTTTTTTCCTACATTTTGGTCCAATATCTTGTACAATTTTTCTGCAATGAGTTCTCCGTGCGTATTGAACTCAGGTGTCAGCGTAGCGGTATAAGTAAAGCCTTGGCTTGAGACATGGTCTGGCCGAGGAAGCATAGACTCTAACACTCCAAATGAGTATGCGATGACGAGGCATTTATGAATACGTTATTCTGGTGGTCAGTGCTGCATGATGCTGACAATGATCGAGACCATACCAGCAATTTGCGAAAACTTTGCTTGAGCTGCAGATATTTAAAACATGTACCTAACTAAACACCTGCCTCCGAATCCTTCCAATGATCATGCCAGCTCACGCTGCAACATCCATTCCTTTAGAACCCGACTGTTCAGGCTACATAGGGTTAGGAGAGGGAGGATAGAACCGGCTACCGAAAGAATCATACTTCTATCAAGCCAGAATTTCACAAGATAAACACATGAGCCTTAACTTATTGCCGCTTCGTGAACACAATATCTAAGTCGAGGGGTAGATTCAGATTTGTAGAAAACGAGAACGCATTATGCACGCGGTGTGTGTGTGGCGACGCCTTCGGCAGATGCCACTCGTATTCTTTCAGCAGCAGCGCCGTAACCGTGCGGAGCTCCCACATGGCGAAGTTCCTAGCAGGGCACTGCCGCAACCCGAGACCGAAGAACGCAACAGGCGCGTTGTCATCCGTCACAACCATGAACCGCTCGGGGTTGAAGCGGTCGTGCTCCTTGAATTCAGACTCGAGATGGTGTAGAGCGGAGATGTTGAACATCATGAGCGTGTTTGGGGGTATCGTATAGCTGCCT
>QFFB01011202.1:0-10221 GCA_003316465.1 Ramaria cf. rubripermanens
CAGGAAAATACCTTGTGAGAGCTAGCGTTGTGTTTAAGTATAAAGAGCTAGACGAACAAGAATTGGAGAACTGTACCATCACAGGATAAGGCATAGATATCTCCAGCAACCCTAGACAACAATCCGGCCGCATGGAAAGTGAAACGAGGGTGTACTTTTTTAATATCTATATATCTCTATATTTTTGATAAAAGAAAATAGCTCAAGGGTTTTTTATTCCCTTCATAAATGCGGTGCTAGATGTGGCACACGCATCAATTAATCAAAGGTGATGTAATGTGGGGGTCGGTGATGGTATTTGATGATGTTCCGAAGATTCGGCTCAGGGGTTCCTTCGGCATCAAGATGGATCGTCAGCTGAACAAAGGAAAATATATGGTGTGCGATGATGAGTTGAAGAAATAAACAGATAGTCTAATGTAGCTGGCTTGTAGACCGTAGAAATTGTTAGAGAAAATTGTAGGGAATTTTGAAAGGCAAGTCTGAATGCCCTGAGCTTTTCTATGTGTATCAAGAGGGATATAATTCTAGCTAAAGCATATCATACAGGAATATTACGGTACTTATACGAGAAGATTCATGGGTAGTCTTTGGAACTGTTAAAAATAGAGATGGAGTCTTGGAATATTAGTAACTAAGGGGATGGAAATATTTTACTATCTGTGGAGCAAATAGTGCAGGATTATGTTTGGATAGTAAAATAAAATCTGGAAAATAATCAGTCGTCAGGGGGAAGAAAATAGTAAATGGTGGAATTGGAAACATAATATTCTATGACAAGAAAGAAAAAAAAAAATAACCAAAAGAAATGTTTGTTCTTTTAACATAAAATTGTAAAAGCTACTCCTTCCATTTCCTATTCCATACATGGTCCAATTTGTGGAGAATGTTTTAAATTAAAAAACTGTCTTGAAAATTTATCAATGTTAAATTTAATTAGTGAAAATATAGGAGGTCAAGTTAGAGTATTAAAAGACAGTAATATGGTAATCTGGGATATACTTCTTGATTCAATTTTTGTGCCTCTATTACCTCTGCACAACCTTCTATAGTTGTAACATTGCTCTCTGTTCTATTTTTGTCATCCTGAAGGTTCAGGCGCTTGCTTGCCGTGTAACCAGACTGATCAATCATTGGCAACGCATGTGCAGGGTAATCACCTGTGTTACCTGCCTCATTTGTACTTGTGATGTCATAGCGCATCTATGACTCACACGCGTAGGCTGAGACAGCAGAGGATGCTATCTCATAGTTTTTTCCTTGAATATAATAAACAAAATTCTTTCAAAATATTACTCCCAGCTTTTTATGGCTGAGAGAAAGGAAAAAAGGTAAAATGATAACTTCACAATATTTTTACAACATTTTATCACAACATACTTGTAGTGCCATGGACACTCTTCATTGATGTGGAGAGTAGTGGAGGGATAACAGTGTCATATGTGATTTCTTATGTAGACTGGAATGATAACACAGAATCATATCTCCAGAGCCGTGCTTATCAAGTGTGGCGCTGGGTACCACACCTCAAGCCCTCGTGGTACCCTACCGCACCCGTCAAAGCCACTCACACTTTCAGCTAATTATTTTCATGACGTGCATGTACCTTGTATGTACCTTGCTTATCATCATCGTTTCGTCAACGTGGCTACCCCGCACAGGGATCAACCAACCCCATCTTCCTTTTATTTATGGTGCTTGATGTCCTGGATAGGCACAACTATGCTCCACTCGGGATTTATTTTCGGAAATAGTGAAGTAAGTGCACTCAAAAATGCGATAGAAGAGCTAGAATGTCTAAGGCCACGAGGATTTGGTGCAACACGAAGCGACAGTGCAGTATCGGATACCACCTGATACTCAGCTGATACAGTTTCGTATATATGCAACATAAATTATTACAACGAACTGCGCAGCGGTGAGAAGGAATTGCTGGGTGAAACAGATGAGGGAAGTAGAGCTAAGATGCAAAGACGTGTAGTGTAACAAGGGAAAAGCGCTCGTAGCACAGCACAGGCCATTATTCTGTGGCATTGTCGGGCCTACATGCATGTGGTCACCTGGCTTGCGGGACACTGCGCCCAGAACTGCATCACAGTTCCGCCATGTCCGGATGACTGAGACATGATGTCATGGGTGGATTGTGGCGTGGGCATTCTCAGAGACAGACATGGGAGGAGGCTGCCAGCGGGGAATTCTGGATGATTATGGGACTTATGTGTGATGCCGCTTTGTGGAAGAATGGGTATTTGCTGTAGAAAGCAAAGCCGATAGTGTATGGCTGCTTGAGGCGCTTTTGGTTGAGGCCTCCCCTCTCTGGCTCCCATGCATATTATCAAGGAAAGGCGTGCGTCGTGAAATAACTCTCGCACAACGAGGTACTGAGCTTCGAACCTTCCAATTACCTGGTTCTCATCGTTTGAACTTCAGGCATGGTATCTCTATCTTGTTCCTCCCGCATTGCTTAATGACAGTAGACAAGGCCAGTAGTGTGTATAAGCAGGTAAGTAACACTTCTTTCTAACACGCAAAGGTTGATCTTGCGCATTCCACGGGGTTCAACGCCATCAGAGAATTAGACTTGCGCGGTTCTCTATGGCATTTTGGTGAACGTTACTCTCCCATTTTCACTTTCATCCGTGTTGCACTGCTGTTCTGGTATGCGCAAGTGCAAACAACTGTACTCCACCTTACGTCTTCTTTAATTCATATTCAGCACTACAGATCTTGTGCTGAGCCTACGATCATATAGGAGTTCTTGGCTCAGGAGTCTCAAATATGAATGTTTGTCTAACATCTCTTACTGTAATATCGTGAGGCCAAGTCAATGCCCCAAACGTAGATCCAGAGGAAAGCTCCCTACTTGCGATACATCTGAAAAAAAATTGAAGGGTAGCGAGGAACAGTTCATTGACGTGAACTGGCAACATTATGCGGTTAGACTCAAGATCACAGTCGTTGTTGCTGAGCAGGTCAGCAGCAGTATCGATTTGACTGCGCGAGTCATGACTGTACGCAGTGGCATTGGAGTCCCATGTCGAACAACGTCGTGAGTGCAAACTAAGATAAACGACTGCAAACTGATCTATGTCCAATTTGTCCAAACACTGTGCTATAATTTATTACCAGTCTGCTGAAACTGTCGCTACGACACTTGAAAGGCTCACACTAGCATTGTGTTCAAGCATGAGGGAGCAAACAAGATCAGACTCAGACAACAACACTGTTATGTGGGATATGGATTTGATATATTCAGCAAGACGAAGAAACAACCCTGCCCTGTTATACAACTAGTGAGTACATAGCCCAGTCAGGGCCATAGTTTCCAAAATTCCATGTCTGATGCTTACAGTAAGACCAGACCCACTTGTGATAACAGTACAGATGAATGTTTATGTCAAATAAGATAGTGTTAGAGCAAGAATATGCCTATGTTGCAAGGTGATGAGAGATGAACACTCAGGATAGCTTGACTTGAATGTAAGTAGATTGGCTGTGAGGACTCGAAGGTAGATATGATTGTCTGTTTCCACACCGAATGCTACAGGCTAGTTAAGTACTATATACATGGACATGTGAAAACACGAAAGGAGAGGGTCAGTCATGAATTACGGTGGTACTTCTGCATCATGGTGCGTGGTAAGTGGTCACTAAATGGTGTGCCTACTCCTTGGTGCTGATATGCGTGGTGACTCAGTCATATGGGTGGAACACATGTGGCTCGGAATGGTACTGGGCTCACTCAGGGTTGGATATGGGATGTGGCAACATGTAGGTGTATGTCCTCGGTGATGTTGTCTCAACTTGGTCATGTGATGCATCTTGGGACCATCCCTTGTCTCATGCATGAAGTATG
Source organism: Ramaria cf. rubripermanens (assembly GCA_003316465.1). Classification (NCBI taxonomy): domain Eukaryota; kingdom Fungi; phylum Basidiomycota; class Agaricomycetes; order Gomphales; family Gomphaceae; genus Ramaria; species Ramaria cf. rubripermanens. Next base: position 3,857 of record QFFB01011202.1, read on the forward strand.
TGGGTGGGACTGTGGTTTAGCTCCGGAGAATTCGGCATGTTTGGAGGGGGAACTCGGTGCGTGCATTGGACAAAGAGAAGGGAGGTATATCGAGATTGTGAAAGGTATGTGAAAGGGGATAGTAGAAAAAATGAACGGAATAGTAGTGACAATAATAGTCCTTTTGATGAAGCTACATGTTTGTTTGTGTGAGTTAAGATTGTGACAAGTAAGTAGACTGGCATATGTGAAGAAGGGGGGTTGGGGCTTAGCATGTCGACAAATGAGAAGAAATGAGGGAAAATGTAGTATTTACAACACCACTTAGTCGCCAATGTGGGATCCGGATGTACATCACTCAATGCTATAAATACCGAAACTTCGAGTGTTCCACGATCGAGTGATCGACGTGATCGATCGCTGCATCGCTCTGATGGCAGAAGCAGCGATGTCCATCTAAATATAGCGACGAAGCTGTCATCGTCCGCGTGCGCTATCTCGGCTGCTAACACCGGATGTGATCGACGCAGATCCCGCCATTCAATTCCGATTCACGAATTTCCAACCCAACAGAATCGTCCCCATCCAAAATGCTATAATCTGCTTGCCCAAATTCCATCGCGTCCTCGATTCCCACCATCACTTCATGAGCCACCCGTTGGGAGATAGTCCGCGGACCACCGAAGTACATTATTCAGCGTGGTTCTCTGTGGGTTGCCATACCCACAGCGACCTACATGATAACTCCACAATGTACCTCAAGAAACCCCCTGTGCTCTACGCCGCGTGTAACACTATATTCTACTTGTCATGTTCATCACCCTTTTAGACATCTAAGGTTCTCCCAGAGTTTGGGATTAGAAGACATATCAGGACTTACCATAAGTCTCCAGCTTTCTTATACATACAAACCTAGGTACATTACCGCAACTAGGTGCTACCAACTCTGCGAACGAAGCATACATGTCCGTGGCAGTCATGTGATTCACTGTGACGTTGTCTAAACCTACAACGTTAGCTACATGTTCAATAGTTTAGAGTACGCACAAATGCCAGCTTACGTAACAACCAGACTTGACGGTAAAGATGGAAAGTCCACATACGAAGAGGCACTGGCTAATTTGCAAGCTTAGACTACAGGGTGTACCTCCATGCATCCCGCGTGCGCTCACGTTCAAGCAGCAAAGAAATAAAACAGTCAACGTCACATACCTAATTTGGACAAATTACATAATCTTGAAATGTTGTGGTTATCACACGTTGTGATGGCTAAAGGGCCATGGAGTGTCTATTAGGCGCTGTGGTGGCTAGCAGACCCTGCACTTCAGTCGACGTCTCAGAAGGACGGCGACGCCGATTCTGACAAACATGGTGAGCAGCTCTCCACATGTACTGTCGCCGTGCTCATCGGTCATCGTCGGCTGTAGCCACGGGCCCCGGCGACAAGAAGTACGACTTAACGGTGCTGACTTCTTATCACGAGAGGTCTGTACTTCTAGCGGACGAGAGTCAATATAGCGTATCACGTGAATTCCTCATCGCGATGTATTCTAAGTTCGACTTTCAAATAATACAGGCGGCTTTCGCCTTGCGGCACAGCTGTTTGCCATCGACTCGTCAACGTATTTATAGAAAACTAATAGGATTGTCCATTACGCCATGCCTTACCTATATAGGAGTTCGGGTATAAATTGTTGTAGCTCCCTCTTTCCCGCATGCCCTCTGCGTGATGTGTTCCGTCTGCTATCATGCTCTTCCCTCGGATAAAGTCATACACCCGTAATATTCCGCAATCCCTTCGCGCGGCAGCCCTGCATCACACATCTATAGGTTCTCCCATGGACGCCGCCACTGTAAGGTATATCGAGTCATCCGAAATTATGAGACATTAAAAGAACTGGAATGAGGACTTACCAGATTGTGGTCCAACACGGACCTCACCGGATGCCTCGTCTATAACGTTCACGAATTCCCTGCCACTCGCAATCTCCTCAAGCTCGATGCCCTCGACCGTGTTAGAAGAGGGGAGGTCTTCCCCCTGAGCATCAATTGCTTCTGAGACTGCGGTCTCGTCAACACTTGGATCGCCGAATTCATCCATGAGTGAGTTGTGAATATGTCGTGTAGCTGCACGAAAGCTCGTTACGGGATGGTGTGCCGAATGGGCGGTTCCATTAGGATGAGCGACCCTCTCCCGAAGGGCAAGGTGACAGCGACAAATGATGATGACTGACAGACTACATGGTGCGTTAGTCGCATGGCTGGATATCTAGGCTGCCAGGCTCTCACCTGCTCTGCACAGGTGAAAGGATGCCTGCAATGCTGGGCTATTGACCGTATGTAAAATTCAATGTCCAAGCGTATGCATGCAATGCACTCACTCTTAAAACCTGTTATACTCATATTCAGTAAATCCCATGAAATTTGAAAATATACAATACCTTATTGGTGATAGCACCGGCTAATGTTATGGTCAATACAAATCTGAGTTGGTATTAGATGGCAGGTTCAACGGCGGCATTCAGAGTGTATACCCATATCTTATGACACCTAGACTCTTAATCAGTGATCTTGAAGTTTAAGGATAATTGTTAGAACTACCTTGTTCAGCCAGAGTTTGGGTCAATGACTTTCGAGGGAGAACCTGAAATTCTCTTGAACGCTGCATGGTTCCACGGGTATTGTAAAGCGTCACAACAACAACTAATGTGTCAAAAAGTATAATGAATATGTCATCAAATGCATTCGCTAGGAATAGAAAGGTTCGTTAAAACTGCAACTGAACATGAGAAGTTCTCACCCCTGACAAAGTAATATATGAACATGTTTCAAATCATTGCTGTCGTCACTCACAAATTCGAAGCGGCCAGTTCTTGAGATGTGGGATTGCACCCGAGTTTTATTGCGACGAACTGTAATACCGCATTGGAGTTTGAGGATATATTGATGTCAGACTTGAACTTGAAGGAGGTATACGTACCACTCCCGTACCAAAGCTTCCCATATACATAACCCCGAGCGCTCCGAGAACCCAACCCCTCACTTTATTGTGCTGGGATATGGCGTATACTCGTGCCAATAAAATACCTGCAAGGGGGAATACATAAGTTTATGACTGAGGAATTAGCAACCTACAGCCACCTTCTATACATGAAAGTACCACATCTCCTAGACACTCTAGGAGATGACCCAAGGGATTACATACACTGTTTTGGCATCAGATGATGTATCAAAGAACACAAATATCATACTGGACATGAATGTCAGCGATTTATGTTTCACAATTAAACCCTCTCACCTAGAGTGGGATGTTTGCTATGTCTAAGTAGACCAGAATGATAAAGTCAAGCAACGCAGCGTAACGCGCGAGCAGGTATAAGACAGCTCCCAATCTGACTCTCTTGCGCCATATATGCGTAATCTCGGAAGGGAGAGTTAAGAGAGTGTCATAGGTGAAGAGTGCTGCTTGGATCAGGCTACGTTAACAGTTCATGATTACTCCTTACACACCGAGGGTAGCAACGACCACATAGTTAGTGGCCACACTTCTGGATTGTCAGATTCTACACCACTGAACAGCCCGACATACTTACATATCTGAAATAACCTGGATATCCACGCCCTGTTGAGATGACATGATGTGACCGTGTACTGGAAACTAACTAGGGCAGGGACGTGGAAGTTAAAGTTGAGCGGTCCATCGTGAGAACCTTATAAAATTTTGGGATGGGAACGAGGGTCGGAGTTGGGACTAGGAAGGGACCACTTCGAGATGCTATTTTCAACTCAGCGATGGAAAAAAATAACTGTCGATAGTCAGAAGCGGAATGGGAACTAGCATGCCCACATGAACTTATTCAGAACTCCATACATTGGTTATGAGTAAGAACGCGCAGGAAAAACCGCTTTCGATTGGGTATGTGGAAGGAAATGGTTATGTCGCACTGTTGAGGAGCCGCCCTTGCAATCACATCAGACCCTGTATACACCGCAATACACAGAGTCGTGGATTCTAGACTGACCTGAAGAGCCGCCATGCACAATTTACTTGTCGTGAACTCTGGAAACGTTGCTCTCCGTCCCAGCAACAACACATTCATCGCTTTGCCCCCCCCCCTATAGGCACATATCACTAAGCCTTCCAGAGCGCAACCAATGCACGGTTGTACCGTATGACAAGATCCAGGTATCGACTTTCTGGGAGCTGTTATTCAGTGAAACCCACATAGTGCCGAATGAATGACTTTCGGTTGCCTGAAGAAGTATTTTGAACTTCACAAACACGGGGGGCACTGCCTGAGAAGCACCCCCTTGACATGATTGTTCCCGAAGTCATCATCCTTCATGTTTTGATGTTTCAAAGATATCAAATCATTCCCACAATTCATTAGAGGCCCTACCATCAAGGTGAGTAAACCCATTAGTGACTAAACCCCATGGGATGTAGTCTTAACACCGCGGTCTGTAGCAGCTCGATTGTCCTGAGCCTTTACTGCACCGGCAGTCCTCTGGAAGTTGACCGAGCTCCAATCCAGATATCGCTCTGCTAGAACGGCCTCCGGCGTGCTTATCACGTAATATCTGGTCCGGGCATTGCAGGAAAAGCCAGTTATGGTAAGACGAGTAAGGTTCAGATCAACTTCGAAGCCACAGTCACGGAAGTGCAGACCCGGAGTCAGTCAGTACTTATTGAGCTCGGCACCTGCCGTCGCTGACGGCGCCAAAACAGGCACTTGGCCACGACGCTGCACCGCCAGGAATGGCGGGACCATCGCAGTCGCAGTTTGTTTTCCACCGGTTGTGTGCTGTGCTCCGAATCTAAGTCTATGGCTGCCGTCTCTGCTCGCGGAACTGCGTCTGGCGTCACAAGCATGCAGCACTCTCGCAAGGCTGCGTATTCGCGTGTTGGCTCGGACTGGAGGCGGCATTCGAGTCCTCACCTTTCTAGTTCTCATGCATATTGTCTTGAAAATGGTGGCGGTCTCACTTGCGAAAAGCCTCCCACTGCAAGACGCAGTGAGTGTCAAATCATTCCTTTACTTAAATTTTATCGTTGAAAGAGGCACCGGTGGCATCTCTGCCCTTTCCCCGGTCGTCTCCGCATAGCGGTAGACGAGGCTATTAGTTGCAGCTCAATGCGTATCAGCAAGTAAGCGACAGTTCTTTCCAAGGCCCCAGTTTGCATCGTGCACACTCGCAGGGTTCGACGCCATCACATCGTGCTATAGTTTACCAATCCACTGGACCTGCATGTCACTACAATAATTGAAAGGCTCACGCTATGAATCCTAGCAGGCAATCACATCTGGCAGCTAGCCTCGCATTCAAGTACAAGGATACAAAACAAGACTTGAAAGACGATATCGTCACGTGGAATATGGGATCGATGCATCCTGCAAGACTAGAGGATGATCTGGCTGGTTCAGAAGGAGGGAGTACTTGCGGTGCAATGGTCACTTTATCATTGGGAAGCGTGAAGCGCGGATGCGGCGAGAGAAGTTAGAGGTAAAGAATGTCGTACGTGCTCTCTTCTATACACTGTAACCCTAACACCCACTAACCTCCGGAGTCAGGCCCTCGTGGCACGCTGCCGCACCTTTCAAGGCCACTCATACCTTCAACTAATCATATTCATGACGTGCGTGCGTACCCTTCTTTTCGCCAGCATGGCTACCCCATGTGTGCATCAACTCCATCTTCCTTTTCTGTACAAAGTTTGTATCCTGGCTGTGCACAACTGTGGTCTACTCGGAATTTATTTTCAGAAGTTAGAAAGTAAGTGCACTCACAGATGCGATGGAAGAGCTAGAACTTCTAAGGCAACGATACCTTGGTGCAAGACGAAGCGACAGACAGGGAAGTATTGGACTCGCGCGATAATCATTTGATACAACTTCATATATATAATAATCATTACAACAGACTATACAGCTGTGAAACGGAATTGCTGGGTGAAATAGATGACGCGAGTAGACTTGAGACGCAAGAACGTAACAAAAGCAAATTTGCTCGAAGCATAGCACAGGCCGAGCACAGACCTTCATGCTGTGGTATTATCGGGCGGCATGTGGTCGTCTGATTTGTAGGACACTGCTCAGTCGCTGACCAGATCTGCCGTGTCCGGATGGCTGATAGCACAATGTCGTGAGCGGATCATGGGAGTGGGCGCGATCGCGTTCTCGGTAACATATAGACGAAGAGGCAGCCAGCGGGAGCGTCTGGGTAATATGAAACTTGTGCGAGGCCTCTCAGTGGCAAAATAAATATATCAAGTGTGGCTAATATGAAGACCTTCGGTCAGCGCGGGTATGGAGTTTTCTGGGGCGAGCTAGCGGGAGGGACAAGTAATTTACAGCATTGAGGGTGGTATAAGAAGTTGTATGAAG
>QFFB01011246.1:0-10504 GCA_003316465.1 Ramaria cf. rubripermanens
AGGGGCGTAAGCTGGCAAACTAGCGATACCAAAGGACGGGGTTTGTATCACGGCGGTGCATACCGCCGTGTAAAGAAATTAGTTGTCTGGAATCCGTGTACGTATTTGAGCTTCAGGGAAAACTTTAGCGAGTATGCATGTGTAAGTGGGAACACGGGTCTGGGGAAAGGGATGTTCGTATTGTAGTCATGAACCGGAAAGTCGGGTAACAGACTAGTGACGTGGTAGGGCATGCACCTGTGAGACGGCGTCTCGGACTATTAGCTTCGGCTGTGTAATACATGACTTACCATCAGATCAAAGCAGTGCTCTACACACTTCCATCGCCCACGAGATGCTGTCCTCTAATTTATATCGTTTGACAGGAAGAGAAGCTTTGGTTGATGTCAATTGCTTCATTGATTGCTTCATCCGGTATTCATCAAGCAGTTGTCATATCACTCGATGCTAGAACGACCTGCGTGGATATAGTGCCTATGGACCTTTGGAACCAACATAGTGACTAGAGTCACGTAGGAGTCGTTCAGAGAGACCACCAAAATCAAACATCGGTAGATTGTCTCAAGGTTTGTTATCCTGAGGGCTCAGCAAGTATTCGGCTGACACTAGCCGCCTCAAGTAATTATGTTGGCGTGTTTCCATTTGAACGTGAAATAAATTGCGTGAATTAGCAGTGCTTACCGTTTCATAAGAATTATAATCACCCACAAGGGAGAGTCCAACGTCGGTACACCTTGAAGCTTGAACGCTAGTCCATTCCGTGCCGATGATCTCTTGAACACAGGCTAAGGTGGGCAGTGATTTGGTGGCCGCTGAGGATGTCTTCAAGCATAACGCCGATTGCGTGGAATTTCCAGAATCGCGCTTGCGCTTTAAAGCAGAATGAACCATCTGTAAAGTATGGTGAAAGTTGAGGTGGACGACGGAGGTCCCCGACGCACTGTAACAATCCGACAGATCACCCAAGACAGGAGAGTACTGAGTCGAGGGATAGGAACACTGGTAGTTGGAATGGTTGATGGATCATAGCTGTGCGAGGAACTTCACCCACCTTTACTAGCCAAACCAGATAATTGAGCTTCAGCTTATTCTACCAGCAGCAGGAATAATAAGTAGTAGACTATGAGGGACAGACACCTTGTTCTAGTTATTACCAATGACATCCTCCATCCTTATAATCAAGCTAGCGAGTCCCTTCGCTTGAATTTTCCCCCTTTTAGGACGCGTCGTACTTACTCTATCAAATACCAGTAGAACAGAAACTCGCGGCGAGAGCCTAGTCAAATTATTGAGGCCTTCGCCACAGAGAGAAACCGGCTGGCAAGCTGTACGTACATCCGTAACGAGTTCCTCACAATATAATTTGGTGCCGCATTGGTCAACTTGCCCTCTGGTTGATGAGGATTGGATTCTCATGCGATATGCATGGGCAAGGTTCTGCTTTGTCGATGGATTCAGAAAAGCTGTTCAACAACGCTTCTATGTGGTTTTTGGCGAGCCATGACTCGGACGTGCCGCTTGGGACTAATGACTAGACCATCACATCAGCAGTGTCTCGTTGCCTTGCTGTGCGCAAAAGCACGATTGATGTCTATTCATGGTTCACCTGCTAAGAGACCGCTTGTCTATGGCCTAAATGGCACATGGATTGGCTGGCATCTCCTCTAGTGGCATTCGAGTACCGTGCTCTGTCTAGTCCCTAGGTTTCGTACCTAACGCAATCGGAAATAGTTGATATGACATCGAGAAGTTTTTATTGGGATGTACTAGAGTCCTGTTCCGGCAAGATTCTATTCCTTTGATGGTCATGGCGTTAGCGCTTGCCGCGTAATATTAGGGTTTGGACTAGAACTTCCATTTATGTACACAATTCTCAGCCGCAATTGGAAGCTTTATAATTGCCTCGAGGCTTCGTGGTGTCTTGCATTGCTGGTCGAAAACTTATCTCTCATAACCAGCAACTCTGTCGCAATGGTTCCTCACGTGCTTGACCGAGCTCGCCGCTTCATTCTTAAAGTCTGCTACATCCTCATAGGCGAACCTCCGCGTCTCGCATTCTTTAAATCTGAAACTCCTGGCAGAATATCCGTCAGTGTCGCAGCAGCGGATATAAACATCGAATACGCCTATGATATCTATGTGGTCAAGGTGGAGCATATGAAGAATACCGTTCCACCGTTCCATGAACTTCTCGTCTTTCATGTCGATCAGGGTGTGTTTCGCAGAGAGAGAGCCGTCATATTAGCACAGAGACACACCGACCCACGGGGGGACACTAGTGGCCAGCCCGATGTTCCCCAGGAATCCGAAGCCGAACATGAGCTGGAACTTGTCTCGGACAGCGCCCTCGGTTCGCTACCTGAAGATTCGACTTCCAACCTCCAAACCAAGGATTTAAACTCGCATCTTCAGGACAAAGACCGATGGAGACGTAAATCGATGGCCGCAACGTCCCTTGTCGGTTCGTCTTCCGTATCGATCTCGCATGTTTCAGCACTCGTGGCATCACCGTTTATCCAGGACAAGCCCTCGTCTGACTATTTAACGTTCATTGGGTTCCCAGAAAGGGGACTGCCTGAACTGGATGGTTATGATCTATGCAAAAGTTTCAACATCCCAACAGGAATGTTCTCTGTGGCTCAACTCGCCGTGCTCGCCAACGTGGTGCACGACCATCACCAGAGTTACCGTCTTCTTGCTTACCAATGTTATTGGTTTGCTGCAGTCATATACAAGGTGGTCCTGAAGAAGTGCCGGGAGAAACGTCACAAGCTCCGGGAGGTCGTGCGCCTACCAAACAGAACAGGCAGATATGGCGGTATACAATTCAAGCTGGGAAACTCCAATACCACTTCTAAGGTGATAACGAAGTATGAGGTGGCGTGGAAGGCAACCCACAAGAAAGTGAGTTTAATTTTTTACATCATGTCTTTTTTATTAAATTTTGGGGCTTCGAAACAGCGAAGGATGCTCCAAGAGAGGCAGAAAAGGCCAAACAAGAAGCGCAGCAAGCCGATGAGAGGGCAAATCAAGAGGCCGAGAGGGCAAATCAAGAAGCCGAGAGGGCCAATCAAGAGGCCGAGAGGGCCAATCAAGAGGCCGAGAGGGCCAATCAAGAGGCCGAGAGGGCCAATCAAGCTGAGGAGAGGCTTCGGGAGGTAGAACAACGGGCTGCAAGGGCCGAGCGGTTACTGGCCCAGAGAACTCAATCGACTCGATGAAGGACCCTCTAATACGCCTGAGGCTTGCTTGCCCTCTATGCCAGCTTAATTCCTTTCAGTTCCTTCACTTTCATGCTCTACCCGATGATTCCGCTTTCGGATTGACTGTTTTGTTGCTATCCCTGCAATTGTTGCCATCTGATAGACTCTATTCCATCATGGTCATTGGAATAGGAATAGGAGTAACTACGTGATCACTCGTGTAAAGCTAATGAGCTGTCGAGATCATAGCAGGCACCTCGATCAACTATAATGGTTTTTATCAACGAGAAGGATGCTGATAGTAATAAAGAATGTATGCATAAGTATATAGTACTACTGGAACCACCGGAGATACGAATGCTTGAAGCGCGTCGGAGCACGTGGGACGGATCAGACTATACGCCACAACATGCATAAAAAGATTGATCAGCATAAGACACCAAGTGGAGGGTTGCCTGTTCAACGCACTTCTTGTCCAAGCAAAAACTAGATGCTATGTTCCACAAAAGACTGAGACTGGCCCAGATCATCTGCAATGGGGTGTCCTAAGGGAGACTGAGGACGGTATTGCAGCAGGAGCAAGATCTGAGTGGTGGCGGTGAACTAGGCAGATAGAGGTGAGGAGGGGCGCATTTGCAAGAACAGCCGCTGGTTATATCCCCATGCTCGCCAAGTCGAGGGATCTACAGACTGGAATAGGGTAGAAAAGGGCACAATCTCCGTCCACTTCTCCAAGGGAGACGGCTGGCATAGTTATCGGACTGGGCGAGCAAGGTGACAGAACTGGCTCTTTCTCTAGGCGGTTATCCGGACCAGAATTCATCTCAACAGCGTAATTTGCGCTATAAGGCTTTCATACCTGGTGTTGTTATGTCTCTGAATTATGATGTGTCCGTGACCCACCAAAGGCGTCAACACGGTCGTCATTGTGATAAGCGAGGGGCTGGGGGCGATATAAGTGTGACGTAGCGTAAGGAATGTCCGGTTAAGGTTATGGTCGATCGTCCGCGCGCGTTGTGCAGGGCCGACACAGCGGAATGTGGCACCGGGGGGTCGGCTCGACGGTTGAACGTGTCGCGGAGTGACTACGCGGTTGCAGCGGTGGTGAGTAACCTTGTGTGATAGCGGGAAAGTGAGGGAGATGTGATAGTAATGGAAGGGGCTAGCGTGATATAAAAGGTAGCAGCTGTTTGACTTAAGAGACGCGGTATAAGACTCGGGGAAGGTCCGCGCGTTGACTCGAGTGCGGTAGTTGACCAGCAAAAGGTTAGATGCTGGAGAAGCTAACTACGTGAATTTATACAAGCGTACCTACTCGTGAGTCCGAACTGTCACAGTTGAAGGAGCTGAGGGCGAGGAATGGAACTTCCTATTTGAGGTTGGATATCAGTCCATTGATGAGAGTGATGACAACAATGATGGAATCCAACCATGAACAAGCCAGCCATAAATGTACAGGTCCCCACAGGTATGAGAGCTTGCTTCTGTCTGGAATTTCTAACAAGTTTTCTCATTAGGTTGAAAGGATGAGGAAGCAAATTGACAAATAGATCAAGGAGTGTTATCTCCTTATGGCCAAACATGACCCTGGATTCTCCCACCCCCATGAATGTATCAGGGGAGCTCCTATCAATGTCAATTTCCTGAATACAGTTTTGAATGAAAAGTTGATCAGTCTGGAGATGACAGATATTAACTGGCTCAAAACTCACCACACACAGGGCCACAAGTCCCTGATCTATGACATGTATGGTGACATGGGTTGGATATAACAGGTGTCAAATGGAAGATCAAGAAGAGTAGCACAATTGCCTACATAGGTCAGCATGATGCACTAAGCAGGTGTAGTTCCACCAAGTCCAATGAAAGGAAGCAATGGTGATATGGGGGTCCCTGAGCAAAAAAAAGAATAATGATGGCAACATTGTTATTGGGTGATGCAAGACTGACTTTCTTCTGCCTTTCACAACATACTGGTGGTAGTGGGCAAAAGTTCCAGTCACATGGTGATGAGTGAAGCATAACTAACAAAACATTTGGCAAAGTGTAGAAAGGCTGCCATCTGTGTCAGTTTAAGCATTGCTGTAAGCATTATCAAATGGTTGTATAGACTCCCAGTCAAAATCTGCTGAAGCCAAGCCACCAGGAGCTACATCATTATGTTCCATTTTCATGCCATAACGGTATTGGCTGGCAGGGTCACCAGGCGGCAGAGTGCAAGGCAGTTCAGAATGGGAGAGAGAAGGGACCCACTGGTACCACTGGTAAGTGTTGTGAGTGAATACTGTGCCCGTCCACTCTCTCACATGTTACAATCCTACTAATTCATATCTCCACCACACAACCACAACATTACCACATTGAGTCACCAAGTCATGCGTCCACCTGGCGCATGAGATGCATATTCTGTGTACCGAGTCGAGCCCCATCATCAGGGGATTGTCAGTCCATATCTGAGTTGAGCCCCACCATCAGGGGAGCACAAGTTGATGTCCGAGGACCTCAGGCCAGGGGTCAGCGAGCAGTTTGAGGGGCATGTGCATACAAGGAGATGCAACACTGCATTCTTTTCTTTTCTCTCTATCGTCTCCTAAACACATGACACTAATCCCCCTTAATCCCCACATGTTGCATCCCATCATGTACATGCCGTGCGCATAGGTAATAGTCCACAGATCCACCAGACTTGTTATATGTGATCGCACAGGCATGTACATGTCTTATATCAATCCCTGTAGCTACATTACCACTCCACTTCTCTCCTTATCATTCTCTGATTCACCACGATCTCTCAGTAGTTTATGCTTGTATAAAATGCTGTCCGGTACTTGCATTATCATTATCATCTTTTTTTGCTGGTCAACCATCGTGCTCGAGTCAACATACATACATTCTCCGAGTATTGCACTACGTATCTAAAAGCTACCATCTCTATATATCTATTATATCTCCCGCTTGGTTGCCCAACGATATACTGACACCTCTAGCCAGCCCCCCAGTTCACAGCACCAACACATTGACCCTGTCAGAGAGCTGATGGACGACTGACTGTCACGCCACTAGCCAGGCACCATACCCCTTCTAATAGACTCATAATCACAGTAAAGAGCAAGGGCCACATGATAACTGTTAGGCTTGCAGTGATTCAGAATGGTAGGCCTAGTTTGTTGGAGTGGTCCATGAGGTATGTAGGGCAGACCATGCATGGACAGAGATGCTGTGTATGTTGTGATTGTGTAAACTTCATACTCAGTGAGCTATCTGTCACAAGACCAAAGTATATTGATGTACTGTGGCATTATTGACAGCTTGAGGCATATATGTAGTAGCAGGAATGTCACTTGAGATGAATGATAATGGTACTATGTGGTGAGGATGCATCATGTCATATGATCTAGGTCAGTGATTTGCTGCTTTGCTTGAACAAATTTTGGCTAAGTCTAGCAAGAGATATACCTGAGAGATATTTGATTAATACTGGAGATACCCTGTGAGATTTCTCTTCCAAGCTATTTCATAATATTTACAGGATACTGCTAGTTTCCCAGAAAAAATCCCACAGGATATTTCCATCCAAAGTGTGGTGACATGTAAATCATTGGGAGAATAGATTGTTAGTGTCTTATGTTAATATGAGAAAGAGGAAATAAACTGAAAGTATGGGGTTGTGTCCTCTCGGATGGATGCATACCCATTCTGCTTGCTCTGGGACTCAATATTCAGCCTCATGTGGTGACGCCCTCGGATGCACTCAGTGTCCCTTGGTGTGGGGGCTTGACTTAACTCAGTATGTGCTGTGTGTGCCTTGGACATGTAATGTGTGACATATTGCTGACTTGAGTATTTGTGAGAGAATGGTGGGCTCGGTGTGACTTGGTATATTGCTGGCAGTGGGGGTATGGTAAGTGTGTGAAAGTGTAGATGGAGTGAGTGGAATCATATTGTTGTTGTAACAGTCATTGATGGTGAGTTCCATCACAACTTGGATGTAGCAATTGCTTTCTTGACTTACATGGGTGGAACAGATAAGAATATGCCAAATATGTTATCATTGACATTGAACCACAACTAGCCCATGTCTGTAAGGAGGACAAGTTGATTTGATGAGGTCATTGTTCAATGATATTGGTATATGTGCAGGACACCATGTTGGATACACAAATGCATAATAACCCTCACATGATATCACATGATGATCCTTTCTTTTTACAGGGATGTATGCATCTTGCACAAAGCAAGACATTTCTTTGTTCTTTTAACTTGATCTATTACCACTATATTATTGAATTCAGACCCAGTTTGCTGGTTGAAGGATCTGCCTGGGTGGAGTTTTAAGTTTAGAGCACTGAAACAGAGCTATGGGTGCTGGTGGGTCCATGACTCTGCAGTGAACAGGGTAAGTCTATTTTAAGCCAGTGAGGTTGAAATAAATGAAAAAAAAATGCCCCAAAATTCAGGAATGTTTGAACAATAGTTTTTACCTCAAAAATCTCCATGTATTTTCTATGGGAGATGGCAAAACAGGTTTTTATGTGATTTTACTAAGACAATTCCCACACAGTTCTCAATGCATTTTTAGGACACTGTTGAGGCCAAAGGATTGTAGGGACACTGTGATGGCACAATTATGCAGCCAGCTGTTAGTACCTCACCGGCCACTGGTGAAGAGGAAGCCCTTGCTCAGTAGATCAAGGAAGATTGAATGGTGAAAGCTCTTCTCACTTACTCTATTCCTGACTCCACCCTCATCTGCATACATAGCAAACCACCTCTGACAGATCAATGGGAACTCATTGTAAAAGAATTCTCATTGAAGGGTCCATTTGTGCAAGTGGATCTGTGTTCCCACTTCATGGAGTCAAGATGCCCTGACAAAGCAAATGTCTATGAATTCCTTGGTGGATTATGTATTAAAAAGGAAGAGTTAGCCACTTTTGGGGTAGACATTGAAGAAAAGGATTACTACTCAACAATCATCAAGCCCCTTCCACCTCACCTTTCGGGCTTCACATCAAACCTACTAGCTGGTGCTAGGCTATATAGCACCACAAAGATGATAGACTCTGATGAGCTGATCACATTAGCCTCTGAGGAATTTGAATGTCATGCAGCTCAGCAGTCTCATCATTCTGGGCATGCTAGTGCAAAGGGTGATGACAAAAATGGAGCAATGTCTGTGTCACCAAACAGGAAAGGAAAATGTTTTGAGTGCAAACCAAAGGGGGACTTACTAGAACTGCAGTAACAAAGGACACTATAAGAACAAGTGTCCCGAACCTGCTAGAGTTGCTAGTTGTTAAGACCAGGGCCTATGTGTGGCATCCCGGGGTGAGCTCAACCAAGCTTGGACCAAGGTTATTAGTGCCATCCACTATTGTATGTGCTCTTGATTTTGGAGCAAGCTTTGGACAAGAGGAGTGTAAGAAGGTAAGAGGAGATGGATTAGAAACTAGTAAATGATTCAAGATGATATCTAAGTTGGTCTCTGACTGAGGAGCAATGTGCATACAAAATGAGACTTATATACAGATAATAGGGAAGCAGGGTTGGATATAAACTAACTAAGGGAATCAGAATGAAGCTTGGGGAAAGATAAGGAATGAGGTTTGGTGAAGCAGAATATAATGAATGGGGGTTGGGCTCAGGCTTGGACTACTATGGGAAAGGCTTGGACTACTATGGGAAGGGCTTGGACTAAGGTTGGGCTCAGGTTAGGGGGCTTGGGATGGGGTTAGTTACTGAATATGCTTACTGGAGATTTGTGAGGAACTGGATGATAAGACTACTGACAAGAAGCATGACTACAGAAGGGGGGTGGCTCTGCCAATGCTGCTGCCAAATCTGATGATGAGGGTGAGGGCACTTTCTTTGCCAATTATGACTCTGATAATGAGTGCCCTACTGTAAGGGGAACCTCTGTGAAGCTTGCGAAATTCTTGTGAACTCCCTGCAAAGCCCTGCAGGTTCCTGCAAAATCTTGCAAAGTCTTTGCAAAGTGCATGCACCCTATGTTCCACTCCATGCGAACATTCTTACGCCTTGCAAAGTCCTTGCAAAGTGCATGCAAGGTGTACATGGTCCCTTCTGAAGTCTACCCCACCCAGTGCCACTTTGGCATTGCGCCCCTTGTTCTAGCTGTGCAGATTGGTCCCTTGGCAGCTTCCAAACACCTTCTTGGCCCTGTCTGTAGTTAGCACCCCTGTGGCTTATGTGATTTGGGCTTCGGAGGTACAGGGTTGTGATCCCTGAGGTATATAGCTGTTAGCTAGTAGGCAAAGGTGATCCTTAGAGTTTTCTCTTAGGATTCCCCCTTTGCCAGGTATGTCTTTGCATTGTAGGTAGTTATATATAACTTAGGATTCCCCCTTCTCCAGTGTGGCTTGAGTGTAGAGTGTTTGCCTAGGTTGCCCTCATACCTACACTCCTGTCTAACTATGAGTCTAGTTTGGAGGATGAGGAATGTACTGACAATTGGTCTTCTGAGCTAGGCAATGACACTGGAAGTGACATGAATACTGACTCACAGGATAAAGTTGACAAAAGTGAGTGTGATCTGCTTGTCAAAATCTGTGACAATGCAGCAGCCACAGAGCCAGAAAATGTGCAAGCTGTCCAAGCTGTTGTGATAAAAAGAATATTGTAATAATCACTGTGATGTCATTTCTTTTCTTATCCTTTTATTGCTCTTTCTCTTTCTTTCTCTCAATCATAAAAAGTTAGAAATAATGTTCAAAAAAAGAGAAGGGGGAAATCTTGTTTGTTATATTCAGGGAGGAAGCAACAAGATAACACCCGGCCCACTCGCGCGAGTCGTAGACGCACTATGACATCACGAGTACGGACAGATGGGAAATGCACGTGATTACCCCGCGTATGCATCACCGATAATCGATCGGCCCAGTTACATGGCGAACAGGCGCCTGAGCTGCTGGAATGATAAAAATAGAACGAAAAGAAATGTTGCGACTATAGAGGGTCGTACGAGGATGGTAATGACACAGGATTTAGAATCAAGGGACACATCAAACATATCCAATAAATTGGACCGCATATAGGATAGGGGAAGAAAGAGCGGCTTTCGCATTATTATGTCAAAGAGACAGACATTTTTTTATTATTACCTTTCTTACTTGTCATCAAAAATTATATTTCCAATCCCCCCATTCACTATTTTCTTCCCCCTGACGACTAATTATTTTCCAGATTTTTTCCACTATCCAAAAACAAAAATCTAGCCCTATTTGCTCCACAGATAGTACTATCCTTCATCCCCTTAGTTACTAAATTTTCAGACCTCCGTC
>QFFB01011343.1:0-12803 GCA_003316465.1 Ramaria cf. rubripermanens
AATTAAATTTTAATTAATTTAATTAATGGAAATAACAGGTTACCAGAGATCCATGAGGAACTGGTAACCTCAAAAATATTCATTGTTTGGGCAATTTTGGGTGGAAAGGTGTTCGGTTTCAAGGGTCTAGAACTGTAATAATAGCTAGATGATTTCTATGATGATTTGGGGGTGCCAGAAACAGCGAGTAGAGGTCAGGGAATATTTTCTTGATGGTTTTAACAAGTAAATATATGGATTTGTACAAAATAAAAGTTCTGGGTAATATTTTGTCACTGGTTTCATCTAGGAACTATGGGAGTATTTATACTGTAATTATTCTAAAAATATCTTCAAAGCAGAATAAAAGGTAAGGCAGAAATGAGTTGCAGGGATGGATGGATGCAGGCAGGGTGGAGCAAATATTCCCCTAATCATGTTGAAACATCAGATGAACAGGGATACTACCTAGGATGTTTGGTGTAGAGTTCTTCTAATGAATTACAATGACAATCAACAGGTAAAAGGGTAGGAGAAAATAAAACATAATAAGCTTGTGAAAAACCTTCAGTATAGATTACTATTTTCTGGACCTGTTTCATAAGTATCCAATTGAGTGAGTGAGTGTATGTGATACATCACTCCTTCTAATTTCCATGGGTTCTGAAGGCTCCATGCTGCAACAATATTCTTTGTTTTTGCTTGTTCCACCAAAGGTTTGGTGCTTATGTAAGTGAGCTGATCTAGTGGCCATGTGGGGTAATCATATATGATCTGATCCACAATCTGTTCTTGATCCAGTGACGTAGTGGGCATTAAAGGGCTGGTTAAAGGTCTAGCAGTGTCTAAACTGCTATGGGTGTTTATTCTCTAGATAAAATCCAATAAAATGTCCAAATATTGCATCAGTCTTCTGGGACTAAGCATGAATTGACAGAAATATTTTTTTTATAATTATTTTCGTATTTTCTTTATCACAACATTGACAAAACCATAAATAGCTCATAATTCTTCAGCAAATTGAGGCAGTGCTGAAGCATTCTGGTTCCTGGCATATTTGTGAGTACAAAGGCAAGCTAGTCTCTTGCAATACATCCACACCACTCCTTCTCCAGTTCAACATCTAGCGCCCTGACAGCAGCCTGTAAAGATTATAGAACTGATACAATGTTTTCAGTGTTTGAGTATGTAAGTCAAATGACTGATATATTCACCTGATACAATGTTCTACAGTGTACAGGTGAGTGAGCAAAATGATACATAAAGCTAACTAATATCTTACCCCAGCATTTGAGCATGTAAGCTAAACGACTGAGGAAGATAGACAGAGGATGTTGTAAAGTCTGGAGCATATGGTATTTTCTTATGATTTCTACTGTTTTTCCCATTGCTCTAGCTAGTATTCTTTCTTTGGTCACTGTTGTGATAAAATAGTGTAAAAAGATATTGTGAAGTCTCTATTTTGTTTTTTCTTCTTTTCTCTCAGTCCCATAAGACTGGGAGGAATATCCTAAGAATTTCATTTTGTTATATTCAGAGAAGGAAAACCACAAGACAACAACTTCTGTTGTCTCGGCCTGCACGTGCAAGCTGTAGACATGCTATGACATCACGACCACAAGTGAGGCAGGTAATACACATGATTACCCCACACATGTGTCACTGATACCCAATCAGCTCAGTTGCACAGTGAGCAAGTGCCCAAACTGCCAAGGTAATAAAAATAGAACGGAGAGAAGTGTTATATGACAATAGAAGGTCATATGGAGGTAACAAAAATTACAGAGTTTGAATCAGGCAACATATTGAAAATTCCCAACATATCAGATTGCTCATGGAATAGGAGATAGAAGGAACAGCTTTGACATTATTATGTCAAGAGAACAGAGATTTTTTTCAGTTATCTTTTTTTACTTGTCATCTAACACTATGTTTCCAGCCCCATTCACCTTTTTTTCTTTCCCTAATGACTGATTAGTTTTCCAGTTTTTTTTTTCTTTACTATCCAAACAATATCCAGCACTATCTGCTTCACAGATAGTAGTATTTTTCTATCCCCTTAGTTACTCATATCCAAAGGCTCTGTTGCTATTGTTAGCATTCTATAAATCACCCCTGAACTTTTTTGTATAAGTACCATGATATTTTGTATGATACTCTCCAGCTAGAAGTATCTCTCTCCTCACACACATAAAAAGAATCAGGGCATTCAGACTTGCCTTTAAAATTCCTCGTTATTGTTCCTAACAATCACTATGACTCACAAGCTAGTTACATTAGATTACTTGCTTATTTCTCTAACTCATCATTGTATCTTGAAACTCTCCTTGCTCAACCAACACTACATCTTGGTGCCAAAATCCCTGAGCTGAACTATTGGTATATCATCAATATCACTGCCAATCCCCACATTACATCATCTTTGATCAATCAAACACATGTGTGATACCTAGTGCTGCATTCATGACAAAAAGAAATAAAAATTATCTTGAGCTTTTTCTTTTTATCAAAATTAGAAAGACATAGAGAATAATCTTCTACTCTCTTACCAGTATTCCATAGTATTCCATCAGTAATATTCTACCCCTATACCATAGCTAGTCTTATAGTTACAATAAACCATCAGTAAAAAGCCCATTCACTCCCAAGAAGGAGTCTGGTCATTTAGTATTTGAGTTAACATTGTTCTCATTGCTAATGTTTTGTTTCCCATGTGTAGCACAGTGTTCTCATTCCCAACTCTCTTCCCATATATCATAACAAAAGAAAATAACCACTTATAATCTATTGGTAATAGACTGCTGTAAGAGAGCTATGCTCTCTAGTTGGAGATCATAAGTTTTCTAGTTTCTGAGTTTCATTTAACTTACCTAGTTCTGTATGTGCCACTCAGTACCACTGCCATTCACTGCATTTAGACCCCCCTATCTTTGGACCATGATGATATGTGAGAAGGTTGGATAATATATTCTCTTCATGGTGAGGAGAGCCCACCTCATTGCAACTATGACAAGGCCTGTGCAGCTCTTGCTACAACCCACTACTGAATCTTTCCAGGGTCTGATAAGGTAACCTCTCTGCACTCTGTCAAGCTAGGGCCAACTGACCTTTGTGGACTCTAGCAAAGTGCATTCAGCTCAACTCATCATAACCCAGGCAGGTGGGTATAGGCAGGGTTCACAGAGCTCAGGTAGGTCTATATAGATCTATACAGTTCACCTATACCCATATGCAGCTGTATACTATAAAATAATATATATTTTTATTTCCAAAAATGGCCTGAACAAATCCTAGTGGCAGTTGTGGGGCATGTGATAGAACCACATATATACCCATACCAAACCCTTGATGATCCCCCTTGTTCCTGAAGAATGGATTAGCTAAGTTCCACAAAGTGTATCAAAGAGGTAATGCACCCACCACTACAAGCTGCAATGAATGAATGGTCTCAGCCAGAATGTCAAGAGGCTTGATCCATACCCAAGGCCACCAAGGAAAGTGTATGGCCAGAGTCCAAGAAAGACCTGACAAACATATGAGGGATAACAATGTTTCTGAAAATGATAATGAGGAAGCAGACCAGGAGATTATAAAGTGGAAGGGACTCACTGTCGCATACAAATTCTACAAAACAGAAATCCTAGAAAGTTCTTTCTAACATGAATGGACAATGTAAACCTAATGAGACCCTACCAAGAATGGAGATCATCAATTTATTATTTGTAGCATTAGCATGTGATGATCTGGCATTCCTGTGTCACTGGTAGATCTCAGAATGCACTCTCTGTTCAAACTCCATGTGAGATTCCTGACTTAGTTTCATAATATGATATTCCCTAGCTTATTCTGCTACACACACTGCGCATATACACATAACCAAGGATTGCCACAACTTACTCTAGATGAGAGCTCAGCATGTCATGCCTCCTCACCAGTTTGACCACTGCTCATATGGTCGTATCCAAAGGCATTATAATGTGAGTCAATATTACTACTGTGAAGTTGTTGTGGCCTGATAAGCAAGGGTTGATAGCGGCATTGTGGTGGTGGTAGGATACAAGAATGCTTGATGGTTGTAGGTGTCTGAAATCTCAATAAGAGCTTGATCACTGTAACTGAGTTTGACATGAGATATGACTCTAGACAGGTCCTCACAATGGTAATAATATATACATAATGAATTATGATCTCATTTTATCTGCTAGACCAAAGAGACCAATCAACCTGTGAGCCATAGCCCTGACCTCAGGACACAACATTTCATCACAGTACTCACATGCAAGCTTCCTCACCATCAAATCAACCTTGATAGTGTCCTTCAATGTGGAAAAAAAAAAAAAAAGCCTTGATTGCATCTGAGGGGTGGTGTTGAAGTGTTGGATTCATCAATTGATCTGGTGAAACTTTAGATGTGTCATTGTTGTCAGACAACACAAATGTCTTCACTGGAATGGGCACTGAGGGGTATCTAGACTATATGCCAGTGCTAATATATGATGGTGCTATGAGGGATGAAATTTTATTAAGTCAAAGCTGGGGAATACATAGCTATGCACAGTTCTGAAGAGATTGACTGAACAGACCTAACCGGTGGATGCAATGATTTGAACTATACACACCTCTGACTAGGTGCTTCACTAGATCTTTCTTGCTGTGAATTGGCATCTTTGGAGGTCCATTGAGGTCCTGTATTCAGAGGCTATGTACAGGGCATGTAAATGTATGTACACACAGATAACTAGATGGTATGTTAAGTGCTACTTGAAAAAATCTGTGGGAAGGTCTGTCAATGTCATGTCTTCAGAGCTTGGCAGACCTCGGCAAACTACAGAGATAAGGAGGTCTAAATGCAGTGATTGTTCTCAGAGTATATAGTGCACTTGGTAGCATTAGTTATAAAAGACTCTTTCTCCCCTGCTCTCATCTAGTGCCTTCAGCCAGTTGTATGGCTGAACGGCTATTTACACCGCACAAATAGGTGAACAGGGGATGTCTTGGATCCTACGCAAGGTAGCAAAGCAGGAAGACAATCGGAAGTAAAACATGGCTTAGTCACATATGGGTTACGCTACTCCAACACAGCCAAACCTACATTTGGACTTAGCGAGTCTCCAATAAGTGCCGTTGGCCTCTCCGAAGCAGAGCTGGACCTTTCAGACACGTTTGATATGTCAGAGGATGGGTATTGCCGCCGGGGGTGCGGGGTTCTGTTGGACGGTTGAAACAGTGCCAGCCGTCAGTTCCTGTCCCGCGGCTTCAGTTCTGTACCATAGCAGCTTCGGCCTTGTGACAACGGGCCAAGTCATTTGTGGCATCTCTGCAAGCGGACAGTTTTGGGGCCTAACTCACTCAACTGACATGCTCGATTCGTGGGGTAGGCGTCACCGACATAATACAACAAGGACGGCACCATAGAACTAACGATATCTGGATCCGGTGACTATCAACCAATACGCTTAGTTGTCAGCGATGTCGGCTGCAATTAAGACCGCCAAATTTGGCTGTGTCTGAGGTCTTTCGAAATACCAAACGGTCGAAGCCAAAGCGGAAAACAATTAGGTAGCTCTTGCCGCGACATGCCGAACTGGCAACCTTATTCTTCGTGGATATCAGTCGCGTTGTTTGTTTTTTTTCTTTTGTCTGAGCACGGGTACAGATGGCTTCGAATTTGTTGAAAAAAAAAAAAAAAAAAAAAAAATTGGGTGGATACTTAAGTGGCCCTGACATTCTTCTCATTCATACTCTCCCTTCTCTGAGAATTTCCATCGAGGCCAAATATAACGGACGTCCGGCCACATACAGAGTCTACTGTTGATTTACACCTGGTGAGCCTCACCATCTTTATTTCGGAAGTATATTATATAACGTCACACATCAAACACTGCAGTGATGGCTCGTGAAATTGATTCTCAATCACCTAGGATTCAAGGGACGCTTGAGATTGCTCAAGGTATAAGTGCGATTGTCACGAACGACCCACAGCCTGTGTACGTCAGAGTATTTCATCAACTTCAGTGGTACTCCTCGTCTCTTACTCGTTTGAATACATAGGCCTCTCAATAGATATAGAGATCCAGAACCTGGAGTACCCACTGGTACTTCTGCAGGGCCGCTCAGCCATGATACTCCCAGGGTGACGGGTACATTGAACACTGCTAGCACATACGTTTCCGCCACAGGCGGTAGGCCTGGTATATTCGTAGGAGCTCAGGCCAAGGCGAATCAGGATGCTTTGCGCATTGAGCTCAAGGGATCATGCGATGGGCCCGATCCGAAACTCCTCGATGCGTTCTTTCCCCCTCCAAAACATGATGGTGAATCCGCATCAAACGACGACGTCCTCCAGAGCCTTCGGTCGGAATTCTATGGAGACACAAATAGGCCGTCCGCGAAGATTGCAAGGGGCGTGCGGGGTAAAAACCTGACAAATGGTTGGAAAGGCATCCCAGAACCTCCGGTGCATCGAGAACAACCTAGCATCCAGGAGAATGAAATCACAGAAGCTCTGGTCCCCATCATCAATGCGATCATATCGCATCAGGGGCTTTCTGACTGCCGTGTCGCAATTGATAGTCAACAAAATCCCATCCTGACGTTTGGTGGAAACTCACTGAAACCTGATGTATTTATGTGGGGGAAAGGAACCCCCGCCTTTCCGCATGTCGATGGTGTTCCTCCCCCAAAAACACCGACCGCAAATGAAAGGAAAACGTTGAGCGCAGAGGATAGGGACGCAATAGGTCAAGGACCTCCAGTCGACTGGCGGTGGTGCGTCATTCCTATAGAAATCAAAACAGAAAGGACTCGAAACACCGGAGGCAGCCAAGCCATGTTCCAATTAGCATCATATGTGCGCGAGGTCTTCGCTGCGCAACCTCACCGGAGGTTTGTCCCATCGCTGCTATTCACAGAATCCATGGTCGAATTCTTTCTATGGGACCGCGCTGGTGTCGTGTTTTCTGAAGCTCTCGATTACCACGCGGAAGCGGCGCGTTTCTGCCAAATCATTGCTACCATTGTCTCGTGGAATGATGAAAAACTTGGATTTGACACCACCGTACAGTTTCAAGCTAATGATGTGCTGCGTATAGAGACAAGGCCAAATGGACTGATGCTCGATACAGTTGCCGCACCCATAACCCAGCCGTACAACATTCGAAGCCATGGGTCGACTTGTTGGATAGCCCGTAGGTCGGATGACTCCGAGGAACACATATATCTAATCCAGGACACATGGTCTGACAATTGGGCATCCGTTCATATGATCAGAACGGCCGTTGAAGAGGTCCGCTCGAAAAATCGACTGCTCAGCCCTGCGGAATGGGTCGCGTTTCACCCTGTATTCACCTCGCTTACATTGCCCAGGCTTCCTACCTGGCGGCGACATATAGACGGTGTGGATAATAATCGGCGACTTGTGGGAGTAACAAAGACTGTAGACCATGGTCGCTCTGTCTGGAGATGTAATGGGGGCGAGTGCGTACCTCCGGAGAAATTCAACAGCATATGGGAACTGGTATCTGCACTGCGTGACGTAGTTCAAGGTATGAGCGATATTCATGAGACGGACGTATCGTTGACCGTGTTAGCAGAGTTGACAATACTGTTTTTGGAATGCAGGATGATGCATCGGGACATTGCCCCTTGGAATATCTACATTCACCGAGGAACCGGAGGACAACCACAGGGATTCCTTTTAGATTTCTCACACGCAGCATTCATGGACGGACCTGATATCCTCCCGCGATCAGGCGTAACACCGGTTGGTACACTCTTGGACGTTAAGCTGCTCTGTTGATCATCTTGACGCAGGGTTCTCACATTTTTATGTCGCGTAATGCATTGAAGCAGCGTCCGACAGCCCATTGCGACGATTTGGAGTCTGTATACTTTGTGTTAATGTTGATTATTGGAAGTCATACAGGTCTGGACACGACGCGAATGGCAAATGACGGTTTACCACAAGATTTGAAATCGTGGATGAACATTGATCCCGATGTGGTCTTTTCTGGCAAGTCATACCATCTAAGGGACGAGGAACCAGACATGCCAGTGCAGGATATATTCCAGTCACTGAAACCACTGGCAGTCAAACTTCACAGGTTTTTTTGGACTCGAAGGAATCCCAGAGTGGTGAAGGACCCGCAGCAGGATTTCCAAGAATATTTAAATTGCTTCGACGAGACTATACAAAGTATGATGGGAATTCTACGGAAAAGGGCGCACACGACTCCACCGATAATCATAGAGACAATTTGGAGAGGGCTCCAGAGAGAATGTGCGAGAATCCAGGAAATAAAACATCAGAGGACAAGGAAAGAGAGAGAAAAAGGTTCAAGATGTAACTAGAGGTAAGCAGGTAGCGTTTAACGGAGATATACCCAAGTCAACGACATATGCAGGCTGCAGGCTATCTTCACAAATATTGAATTTATGTAAGTTAGAGTTGTTGAGATGCTGTGGACCAGGAAACGTGAATCTTATACTTCCGGGTCATCAGAGCGTGGGCCCCCGATGCCGTTTCTGAGTGTCAAGGGACGCTTCCCTCAACCCGTGAAGACTGCTGGTTTAATCTCTGCTTCGTTTCCCCAAGTGGTGGTTTGAAGGCAGGTTTGAGCTGTTGGGCTCGCCAGCAGGAGAGGATGGGTGTTGTGTTGTTGCAACATCCTCGGCACCCATATCGAGGATGCACTGTTGGATATAGCCCAGGTACTCGTCATAATCCAGTTTTGGGTCAACGGGAGGGGCAAGATCTCCATACATGGAATCACGAAGATGAAAAAACTTGAACAGGCGAGTGGCAAGCACATGGAAGCAGGGGCCAAACCAGGGGTCGATTGGATAATGGAAATAATCTACACCAATTTGGCCCCCTTTATAAACATGAGACCTTGGGTCGTCCCAATACGACACGGTCGATGGAGGTGGATTTTTGACTCTATGCGGACCCTTGTAAACCATAAGAATCCAGCATAGGACGAAGAAAAATGACTCGAGGTCATCAAGATACGTGTGAGGCTTCTTACGCTCCAGAACGTTGCGGGACATATAGCGCCAAGTTCCCTGAGATCCCGAGCTGTCAAACTCGTGAGGAATGTATGGGGGAAATCACGTACGATGTGCTGTTTCGTCGAGTATGGGGAAGTATCCCCGACTCGAATGGCGTGATCAAAGTCAATGAGAATACCACGATTGCCCTCTGCGCCGCCGGGGTTAAGAAGAATATTTCCTGTACTGATGTCACGGTGTAGAATCCCCGCTACATCGTGAAGGTGTCGGTGCCCTTGGAATATGCATGAATGACAAAGAAGTACACAGAAGATCAGAGGAAGAGACTCACCAAGGACGGCATCATGAAACGCCAGCAACAGGTCCTTGCGTGTCTCAAATCGATCAATAGTCTCCCCGAACGTCTTCAGGACAATTCGAGTGTGGACACGCTCCAATTTCAAGTCCTCTGCGGTAGGTTGATCTATCTGGCGGTTGCGCAATATAGTATCAAAATCATTTGGATCGTCGCTGCGTGTGATTTCCTCGAAGTGCTCAAGCTGTGCTATGCCATTCACCACACCTTTGGCCTGCGCATGTCGAAGCAGCGAACCTTCCGATTCTCTCCCGGAAAGTTCTCCGCGCGGTATCCACGCATCCTTCACCACAAATTGTGAGTCTCGATCGTCGGCTCTCACAGTGCGCAAGATGGTGGTCCCTCGTCCAACTAGAGTCGAGTAATGAAACAGCCCTTCTCGGACGGCATAATGCACTTCCTTTGCGGAATTTTCTCCCCAATTGACTCGAGTACGAATGAGAAAGCATCCCTTACCAGGGAACATACCCATGTCAAACCCAAGACGCTCGCCCTGGTCCGATCCCAGTCCAAATATTACAGCGCAAAATTGTGCAGGATGCCGATGGTAGTTGAATGGCGGGGATGCGACTGCGCCTGAGTGATCGAACATATAAACGGTACATATGGTCTCCGTCAAGATGAGTCCATAAGCGAATCGTCGATGGGTTTGGTTGCATATTATCTGACTCATGTGTGCTACAAGCCGATCGCGGGCGGCCAGGAAGTCGTCCGAGTCAAGTATGATTTCGATGGGAGATATTCCTGCTTGGGCGAAAGGCCTGATGAACGTCCACGTAACGCCCATGATTCTACCACCAGCACCAGCGAGAAACAACGGTGGAGAAATTGGAGAGTGATCGGGTCGCGAATCACTGCTCTGTATCCTCTTCTTTCTGGAGTGAGTAGCCAGGACACATCTCACATGTATCTTATCCCAGATAATATTATGCAAATAAGCCGATTTCCGTCCATTATTCGTTCTCTTCTGCCTTAACGGCTTGTCTAACGCGGAAGGTCGTTGTCGAGACTCTTCTTCGGCGAGCAGGATATCGTTCAACAACATTCGAAGCGGTGTGTAGAGTTTCGACGCAGCCTTCGAAGTCTTCGGAATCTGCTTCCAGCGGGAAGTTCTTGTATTGTAAGCTCGTTTCTGCATCGCCTCTATATCGGGTTTCCAGGACGGCCATACCGGGAAGAACTTCTCTAGGAATTTATCGTCATGTCTCCAGCTATTCCCAAACTCGTGTCGTGCCCGTTCTACGAACTTGGCTGCTTCTGCGGCGGCAGAGATCAGGGGTTCGGATTCGTGGCTCCAGATATCCTGAGAAGACATCATGGCTCATGCTGGAGACCATAAACAAACTTGCTCCAAATCAGAAACTTGCCGTTAGGATCACGTGATGCAGCCCTGGCGCACTAAAAAAGGGAACAATAATCCGGGTGCGACCATCCGCACACAACCCACCAGCACAGAGGAGGGCCGGGAACGTTGCTCAATGTGCGAAAACGCGAAACCTCGAAGCGAGTTCAAGAAGAAAGCTGACGGGAGGTATGAAAGCACTTGCCAAACATGCAAGTCGCGTAAATGCTCCCAACAGCAAGGGCTTAAAGGCTAACGCGGTACCTAACAGGTCGCATCAACGCTAAGTACTCTACAGACGTGACTAAATGGACCTGCGGCTGCGGCTCTCAGGAACTTGATGCCACTATAATATACAGGTTCTAATATGGTCAATACAAATTAATGTGGAAACGGTTACAAGAGGGTAGATGTAAATTACACCATACCGCTTCATGCTCCAGACAATGCCTACCGTTCCAAAATTAACATTGTTTATTCGAGCCACGTGGCCATTCGTCCGTCGGCTTCCCCTTTCTGGCGTATGATGAGGTTAATAACACTGAGACAAGGAGATCCAACAAACAAATCTAATAAAAATGTGAGATATGCCATACTTCTCATCAAGATACATCGTGAGCAAAGCTGTGCCGGTGTGCAGTTACTGTAAGCCATGAATAGTGATGTTCAGGCTCGGCGCCTATTAGCTCAGGCTTAGCTTGGCCTGGGCTTCATATTTAATTTTTTGTACAAGGATCATTAGATATTCACAGCTTGTATAGCATATCGGTGATATCACAATGGTGTGAATGTATGTACTCTGCTTGGCTTCAGAAAAGCACAGGGTGGCATTGACATTGGACAAAAGTAAGGACAGTCCCTTATGACATGCCAATATAGATTGACTTAATGTAAGAAATTGACAAAGCTACCCAGACTCATGCTGGAACCCTTCTCATAGGCCCAAGACAACACAAAACAATTGTCTAGATATGGACAGACATCTTAGCTTGGCAATTGAAGCAATAAACAAAACAACAATGCACAGTTGAGGCAGACAAACTATCCAATCTCAAGACCATTATACCTGTAATCTACCCATGGTGAATGACCCCTGTTTACCAGCCCCTTGACTGCCAAAAGTATCTTGCCAATATAATGCTCACTGATACTGTGAATAAGATTCAATAATACACAGTTATTAATCACTTACTTGCCAAAGGCACCCACAAAGTATATGCTCTGCATAGACACCTTGTATTACATATGGTAGCAAGCTTGAGAACACTCACTATAGGATCAAAGTGAGCCCAGTGGGACTATAGGATAATGATCCAATGGTAAGTCTTCAATCACAACCATCAAATATATTTTATGACAGAACCTGATGTGGGAGCCTGGTACATCTGGCAACCACTGTGTTGCATCTGGACGTGGCTTTATATAACACTCACAGTGGATTGAATGAACACTATCCTTTCCAAGTACTGTAACTTCACCCACAATTGAACCATGGGCTTGACTCACTGACAGATGAGGCAACTGTTATAAAGCGTAATGTCAAGGACTATCTTCAATTTTCTTCTTTTTTACTTCCATGGACTATCTAGTTACAATTTCATCTTCATTCTATTCATTTTTCACTTTATTCATTGTTTCTCATCCGGACTTCTATCATGGACATCACTTCCTTCATTTTGGACATACTCTTCAAATTCCTTTTCTTTTATCCATCTATCTGAGGTGCTCTCATCCATAATGCTAAGCTGACGAAGTCAATGCTGGACACAAGTCGAGGCACACAATGGCACATACTTTCTATTTGAGGCGCATATATGCATAGTATATCGAGTTGAGGCACTCTTTGAGTGTAGCTTTTCATTTCTTCATCACTTACGCTGATCAGACCCTTATTCTATCTCTGAGTCCATGTGCGCAGCGGACTTAGACCATTTCTTTACCTTAGAGAGCCAGGGGCTCAAGTATCACATGTTTTACTGTTTCTCTCCTATAACTCCTATTCTACCTCCTAGTATATTAGTACGAAGCATACACTTTAAGAATATGACAAACTTTTACTATCACCGATCAGGATGTGGATCACTTTCCTCATTTTATTAATAAATAATCAGATACTTG
>QFFB01011379.1:0-26338 GCA_003316465.1 Ramaria cf. rubripermanens
TGAGGCGTTTACTAACTGCTTGTCCAATAGATATACTACGCTACGGTCATCCATGACCGTAACTATATATACTACATCAAGGGGTCCATAATGTCCGATATAGTAAGCGTGCGTTCCATGCTTATCCTCACGGGATCTCAACAGAGGCTCATGGTGGTTCTAGCTGTGGTCAAGTCATGTATATATTGTGGTTGCAGTTACATTTTTATGCTATTATAATATTGTTCGTCAAGTCGGCCGCGCGCACAGCATTTATATTTGAAAGTGGAGAGGTTTGGGTGACATCTTGAACGATATTTGAACGACATGTGGATTTTATTTGGACAAAGAGTCAAATCGCGCAAAAGCAGAATTGATATTATTTTTGGATGACTTGCCGATTATTTTGGAATTTCACCCAGAATTCGGTCGACCGTAATTTTGACTGATGCGCGGTGGTTGGAATTCATACCGATTTCACAACCGACTTTACGTCGAATTAATTAACGAAGGCGAATATTC
Organism: Ramaria cf. rubripermanens; assembly: GCA_003316465.1. Lineage (NCBI taxonomy): Eukaryota > Fungi > Basidiomycota > Agaricomycetes > Gomphales > Gomphaceae > Ramaria > Ramaria cf. rubripermanens. The sequence continues at coordinate 502 of QFFB01011379.1, forward strand.
GCCTTCGTGAAATGCCCTATTACCCACGTTAGCTTTACGTACTAGCGTATTGGTTTGTGCTTAAATGTGGTTACATTTGACCGGAGGGTTAGATACGTACTCAATGTCACAAGGCTCTAACTTGAGTCTGGGAAAGTGAGGGATTACCTTGGCAAATCTATTCAGGGTACCCCCGCCGTTAAAACAATTAATTTCTACCCTGGGGTGTCTAAAGTTATGGCTAGTAGCTTATGAAACTCGTAGGTAGCCAGCTCATAACCTACGCCTTGCAGGTTTCTTCAAAAATACCTTCATGTTCTCCTTTGATCTGCATAGCGAGCAAACGTGAATAAAATCGGCAAGCAAAAAAGTCACCTCCTGCAAACCACAATCCCCGGTCTATGCAAATATCAGTTTCATACAGTGGGCGACAAGGAAAGCTACTACGTGATACTCACGTCCTGTGGGTCTCCACACACCCGCAACTTCATGCTCGTCATCCCAGCCTCCAAGTGACCGAACCTTGTCGTGAAGGCTGTAATGTAGCAGTTTCGATGTTACGTCGATTAAAGATTCACGACGGAATCTGTGGCAAAACGAGTTTGTGTAACCGAAACTATGCAAACGAATATAAATCGGGTTACCCCGTCGCGTAGACAACAAGGTCAGCCTTCGTTTCCGTTCTATCTCCAAACAAGAGCCCGGATGGAGTGTATGCCGTGATCGGAATGCCTGCCTTTATATCGATCTGTATATCAACAAGTTTAAGACGCTATGATTTACAATAGATCGCGCCCACGCGCCTCGTTATTGATGATAAGAGAAGAACAACCTTGATCGACATAGTAGCCTTCTGAAAGGAAATTCCAGAGGGTTCGTCCGAAGGCACACTGAAGTGGAAACTAACCTCTGCGTATCATTAAACGCTCGAAAAAGTTGTCATCCTCGTCGGGAATGAGAAACCCCTTCTGGCTAAGTTTCCTCAGAAGGGACCTGGAAATGCATTACAGTGAATTATACTCTTTAAATACGCGGTCTAATCAAGACGTACTCGTCTATTGATGTCTTGGTCTTCATGAGTTCATGTTGCAAGAATCGGGTAACGGATATTGGAAAAGAAAGGAATAGGCGGTCTGCAACTGGTGTTGGTGGAGGGTTGTCTCCCGTATACAGATCTACAGGGGGGTTAGCATGGTAGCCACACCATCGAGGGTGCGTGACGGACCCGGGAACAGTCCCAGGAGCATCTCTCGCGACACGACAGCAATCGACGAACGCTGCACCATTGTTACAGATGCGCCCTGACGATGAAGCTCTTGTGCAATATCATGCCCTAGACGGGACCATCAGCAAATGGAAGGTTTGACGACGCTAGGAGATCTCACCCGAGCAGCCGGCGCCAACTACAATGGCTTTTTTTCCTGACCATGCCTTTCCATTTATGAATTCCGTTGAATGCATAGTTTTCCCCTTGAATTGGCTTGCAAGGGGAATGTTAGGTACATTGGGACTTGAACCTGCCAGGGTGTCGACACCGGTGGCAACAACCAGATGCTGGGTTTGGACGATAAGTACGTCTCCGCCTCCTCGACGGACTCGTAATGTCCAAGTGCCGCTATCTTTGTCGTAGCGAGTATCAACTACTACCGTTGAAGTGAGTACATGAAGTCCAAGTACCCTTGGATATGCTTCCAGGTGATCAGCAATGGCTTCACTGTTGGGAAACATATCCCATTCTGAAGGAAACGGGACGAAGGGCAAGTGACCTATAATTTGGCATACATGAGAGCCGACCTCAGACGGCGGGAGGAGGAACCGTCACTCACTGAAAGTGGTCGGTGTGTTCAGGTAGAGCGGCTCATAACGACTTCTCCAGCCGTCTCCTACACGGTCTCGACGTTCAATTACCAACGTCTCGATACCCAGGTTCTCCAAACGTGCGGCCACAGAAAGTCCAGCTTGGCCCGCGCCAATGACGACGACCCTAGGACGTTGGGGGTGTTCTCTTAGTGGATCCACATACCGCAGGATATTTGAATCAATTTTTATGCTGTCTGAGAACTTTGTAGTGGTACCATGGAGACTTTCCAAACCAATGACGATTGTCAACGCTTTCCATTCTTCAGAGGCCGTCGGTACAAGAGTGTAAATCCCCATGCAGTACCCTATGCATGTCTGAAGCGCGAATGAGCCTTGAATGACGGTCATACATTTCGCGATGATACGACCATGGGCAGTCAAAAGCTCAAAGTGAGTCGGCCGCATACGTGGAGAACGATCCCTTAAGAATGCTTGAACAGATGAACGAGATTGAAGGGTACGAATGTCAGTTGAGAAAGCAACAAGATCGCGCCAGAAAGCATTTGGAGTAAAGATATCCTCTAAATTGAGGCACGGACCAATGATTTGCTTCGAGAAGTCTTCAAACCAGGTCTGTGCAACCGAAAAGCAGTCGGATGGGGGATGATGTAATGTTGCTCCAGCCTCCCATAGCAGACGTGCCAAAGGCTTATGCAAGGTATCTCTGGGGAAAGTCATGTAGCTCTGTAATTCAACATATAAAAGACTGGCACTCACGATGCACCCAGTATCTTGTGGTTGGGAGTCGACCCAGAAAAGATGGTAGGGTTGAAGTAGATAGTCGGGTAGCCTCCAGCGGCGCCAGTCGTCGATGTTAATGAGACACTTCAATTCAGTTAAAATGCATTCGCTTCTCATCAAACCCTCCACGTACTATGTAAAAGTGCCTATGCTATGGCTAAGTTCTCTGTCGTTCCTAATACATCATCAGAGAGGTGTTTGCCAGAGCAAACAGTAAAGCCCATACCATGTTTCGGAAACCGAAGTCAAGAAAGAGTCTTCGTACTTCGAGAAATGTGCATGGTTGCCCAACCAGTCCGCAGTGGCATCCATGATCGCTTGGTCGTTCTTTGCCATTAGGCGAACTGGGAAATAAGTCTTGACATTAGGCAGAGACTTTACGGCATTAAATTCGTAGTAGAAAATGATGCCCGACATCTGGGAGGGACGTGGAAAAGGGTTACAACCATGTCCAACCAACCGGTACCAAAGGTCTCGCAAAGACGTAATATATGCTGACGATAGTGGGATTGCTCCACCTAGCGTGAGTTGATCCAGCAGCTGGTCAAAGTCTGTAAACCGATAGCGAATATAGATCTTGATCCTGGCATCATGGGCATCTACGCAGTCGATCCCTACGATACATGGATCGGGAGAGTATATCGAGTACCAGTCTGCTGATTTGGACTGAAAGTATGTTGATAAGGCGAATAAGGCACTATCCGGTGTATGGCCAGATATGGCCTTGGCGATCAAAGCGAGCTTTCCAATGGGATCAAGAGAGCAACTTAAAATGCAGTATGCTTTCAGTTGAACATAGCACGGTAGGAGATCAAGTCCGAGGAAGATGTTAGAGACGACGGCCATCCCCTGCTGGTCTGTAGAAGAGGCAATTTTTTGGAATATTTTCATGAAGAGAGAGGGATCCAAGACAAGGTAGTTTGTGAGGGACGATGCAGGGTCTTGGAGTGCTCGTTGAAAACTATCGATGGCAAGAAGGCCGTATGCCACAACTCGGTAAGGCTCTGCTTCTTCGTCTGGAGGAAGTGGCTCGACGGCGATTCTTACCACGGGCTTGTCGCTGTCTGACTTCCAAGACAGACTGAACTCGATGGGTGTATGATCGTCGCACATGTACGACTTAAATACGGGAGTGTTCTGGCCATTGATCATTCGCGGCCTCGGACCCAGCAAGGGTATAACCCATTTGGAAAAGAAGTCGACGTGCTTTGAGTGCTGAACGGATGTGTAGTCACCAGCTAACAGCATCTTGTTCAAATAACCAAGGACTTTGTCTCTCCAAAAGACATAATTTTTCTGAGAAACACCAGTGCTGTGAACCCTGTGCAATGCCACTCAATATCAAAAGGACGTCAAGGGAAGAGTGCATTCGCTACGAACGAATTTGCTGGGCATTCCATCATCGCTTGTGACAGTGGAAGGGGTATAGGTATCGTCTGGGAATGCTGATAGTGGCACCTACCCCAGGCGTTTTAAGTACGGGAAAAGTGCCTTCTTGTAGTATGTCGGGACAAGCAATTACATCCAATCGCAGACACGCCAGTCTTACTTGCTCCATCAGGATAAGGCTGCACATTCTTATTTGTCGTGACTATGCTTGGTTCAACTCCTGCATAACTTGTTACCGGTCTGATAATCTAGAGAAAGAAATTCCCGAGACAACAAGGGTTCAACGTCCAAGTCGCATAAAAATCACATGAACAGGATACATACTTACGCTTTAAAATTGAACATACATGCGTTTCGTCGACGGACATGCATAGACATCATTCAGCAGTATGTAACATCCCTGCGGTTGCACATGTATCTCAACGGTGTCTGCGTTTCGTCGAAGTACATGCAGGTCGACAACAAAGGGAGGGCGCAGTTAAGCAGGGTTGACCGCAGGGTTGACCAATATTGCTTGCCGCGATAGCAAACTGCATCTTGAACGACATCCAGGTCACCTCCAGCCGGCGTGTTCCCTACCCAGATACATCTTTTACCGTGAAAAACGGTAGGTCGGGAATTAAATTTACCTATGCTTCTGATGCTCACCTCGCAAAAAGTGGACCAAAAAGGAACAGGCGTTGGTGCAAACGTCCGTCGTCGTCGCCAAGGTTGAACGAGGCAGTACGAGTCCTGAAATAATGCGGGGCAGGATACGATGAGATATCATTTATCAAAAAAAACCACTATCCTGTGACACACAGTCCCGTATTTCGCCAACAGCGCTGCCGACCAACAAACCCCAGTGGAGCTGACCATGAGCGAGTTCGAGGACGACCTTGTCGATGTACACGGGAAATGATGCACTAACCGTACTTGTGAGCGCTGAAGACGGCGGCCCTTTACTGATGCTCCGAGAAGTATATGCCGGCATAACTCGTGTGCTAGATCATTTCACCTATCACACCACCGGGATATCGTTTTGAGGATGGTCGTAGCCTCCGCCGTCAACACTCAACACCATCAAACCAATGGCATTGGTAGCAGGAGTGTTTTTACTTTTATTTTTGGTGTATATTCACAGAGAAATAGGTTATTTCACGTGTGGACGGGTTACAGAGGAATACGCTTAATGATACAGGAAATTTCCCCATCGACATCTACATTGTTGTTGCGAGTGCGCCACTATCATTTCTGACGGCGATCTTGTGCGACTATTGCCTCCGAAGAGGCAAATTCATTTCTGACCCGTGACATACGCACAGTGGAGTATATATGTTACCAATAATTATTAGCAAACTGAATTGGAAATATTAGGCACACCGTTCAGTTGAGCTAAGAATTATTGGTAACATATACACTCGGAGTCGCTTTGGGCAGATGAAGATATCCCTAACTAAGGCCCAGGCGCGAGATGTCGCCTCGATCGGGCGCCTTGTACCAACGCAGCAGGCCCTGCCCAGGGCCTGAGGCTAGATCTACATATATACATTGACAATATTGGAGATTTGAATTCCAGAAACTGTTGTGTTCGCTCACCGGATGTGATGGACCAGTACCATAAATCAGAGCAGATGATACATTTGCTAGTGGCTTACAAATACACAAGTCGAAGGTAGACTTAGTAATACTTATCGTTGATCCTTATGTTGCTGGAGGTCGAGGTTGGAAAGCGCATGAATAGGCCACAGGTTCAAGTACTCACAACTTAGCGTGTCACGCCTCAGGTGTCAGGTAGCGAAATTGTGAGAAACGATATGCATTTACTGCCTCCGCCACTATACCGGATCAAAACTGATTCTATTTGCTCGATGTAAGTTGCGCGATAGAACGACGGCACTCGCCGAGGACGACTGGGGTGGTGCTCAAGAGCAGGTTTTTTAGGGGACATAAAAAGAATGCACACCGTGTGTGCACCTTAAGGTTTACAACGAGGAAACCTCCGCTGGCGCCGCTGATTCCCGTCTTATTATACATATATCTATGTTCCGTCATTGCAGTTTCATCTTCGATGGAGGATCAACAAAAGTTGCCTTGTGGAAAGGGCTCGGGAGATGACATAAAATGATATGAAATCAGAGAAGACGTACCGAAATGAATTTCAATAGCTCGTCAAGAACAAGAACGGGCGCGCTCAAGTATAACACAGCTTTCCATTCCGTCCAATTGAGGGGCGTGATTGCAAACAATGTCTGTGCCTCAGAGTCAGTGACGTCCATAATTTGTAATGACAGACAAACACACCGTGAAGAAAGGTATGTAAAGAATCGCAATATGCAGAAGCATGCTCAAGGTGATAGCCGCGACCAAGAACGGGTTCTTCCAGACAGGCAGCACTAGCAGGCTCTCATTCTCGGACAGTGAGTTCATAGCGTTGAACATCTCAACTGTGACAAGAATCGAGAGACTCATGGTGGTGGCACGATGAGCCATGGCATTCGTGAACATTTCGCATCCGATCTCAGGGAACATAGTTGAGCATTGGTGGAAGTGCCTGAGCTGGTGGAATGTAATCTGAGGCCCACCGCCATAGAACATGAACCACCACGCGTATCCAAATACCGTCGCACAGCCGACATAGATGCCCACGACTAGATACCTAAAGAAAAGCCACTTGCCGACTAGTGGTTCTCTGCTGTTCCGTGGAGGGACCCGCATGATCGAATGATCAGGAGGGTTGAATCCAAGCGCGGTGGCAGGCAGACTGTCAGTGACAAGATTAACCCAAAGTAGCTGGACCGGAATGAGAGCCTCGGGCATGCCGAGAAGAACTGTTAAAAATATGCTTCACGTAGGATTAGCCAGAATCTTACAGGACCAAATAGAATCTGGCGCATACCTGACGACCTCTCCGATGTTGGATGAAACTGCACAATGTTTAGTGAGTAATCACCGGGAGTCAAGAGCGGGCGCACTAAGATATCTAATGAATTGCTTGGTGTTGTTATAGATGAGTCTGCCTTCCTCAACTGCCAGCTCTATAGTCGCAAAGTTGGAATCTGCGAGCACCATGTCTGCGGCAAGTTTCGCCACGTCGGTTCCGCTCCCCATCGCCACGCCAATGTCAGCCTTCTTCAGTGCAGGTGCGTCGTTGACGCCATCTGAGACTATGTCAATATACAAACATGGGCTAAGAAAATACGGCATGTACCCCCAGTCTGCAACGATAAGGATAAGTGGTACATGATGCGTTGAATATCAGATTACGCACCATTGCCACCACAAGTCCCAGCCCCTGCAGCAAGTCTACCAGCTGGCTTTTGTGCCCCGGTTCCGTTCGACTGAACAAACTCGCACGCTGCACCGCCAACACCTTCCCTTCCTTGCTGAGTTCATCTAATTCTCTACCGGTATAACTCTTCCCCTCCAGATCCTCGTGTTCTCCAAATATCCCAATCTGCCGACATATTGTTTCCGCGGTACCCTTGTTATCCCCAGTGATGCACACAACACGGATGCCTGCCGCCCTGCAATTCGCCACCGCGAGCCTGACTTCAGGCCGAGGCGGGTCAAGCATACCAACGAGTCCAACAAACGTCAAGTTCTGTTCGAAACGGGCATAGTCAGCAGTGCTCTGACTCTGATAATGCGCCGCATCCGTATCATCCGCATTCTTGTAGGCCAAGGCGAGTGTCCGAAGTCCAGCCTTTCCGTACGCAACCGTCTGATCGAGTAAGCTCTCCCGAAGCGCCCGAGTCAATGGCACAGTGCGACCTTGAACCTGAGCAGAAATGCATCCCTCGAGCACAGACTCGGGGGCTCCCTTGACAAACAGCGCACCGCCACCTGAGGCACTACGAGTGAGTACGGACATCATCTTCCGATCGCGAGAGAATTCAAATGTGAGCAGGCGCGAAATGGACCCTTCGTAGTAGTTGTTGACGGCCGTAGCACGCTCACGACGCGACAGGGTGGGCAAAGAACGAGTCAACTTCTCATCGGCACAGCCAAGTTTCTCCACGAGAACCTTGAGCGCAGCTTCCGTAGGTTCACCCACGTTGGTATATGCGTGTTTATCCTGAAGCAAGGTAAGGAAGGAACATTGGAAAAATAGTGCAAGGCAAATGTACCTCGTTATATACGATCTTGGAATCGTTGCAAATGGCACTTATTTCAGCCAAGCGTAACAATGTATCTGTCCGAAGTTCCGATCCTTTGAGGACCTTTCCAGATTTGGTCGACTTGATGTCTCCTTCGGGAGCGTACGTTGTACCTTCAACTGTGTACTCTTGCGGGGTGTTGCTACTTGGATTTACGACCGAGAACTGTATATATGTAAGCCGAGGACAATGATATACAGCGCACGCAACGTACCCTCGCAATGCTCATTTGATTTGTTGTCAAGGTTCCCGTCTTATCAGAACAGATCACATTCGTGCATCCAAGGGTTTCCACACTGGGCAAGTTCCTCACGATCGCATTCTTCTGAGCCATCTTTTTTGTGCCGAGGGCAAGACAAGCCGTGATGACGGCGGCCAGTCCCTCAGGGATGGCGGCCACGGCGAGAGCAACAGCAATCTTGAAGTAATATATCGCACCTTTGAGAAGACCATGGTGTGCTGGGTCGGAGAAATGCCTAATATTGACGAGCCAGACGAGGATACAAATGACTGTGATAACCTTGGCAAGTAAGTCACCAAAGTCATCCAACTTCCGCTTCAAAGGTGTTTTCTCGCTGATCTGGGATGAGATAGAGTGATGGATGTGTCCAATGGCCGTTTTGGAACCTGTGTGTACCACAACAGCCATCGCGGTACCATTGACAACTGTGGTGCCCTGCTCAACCTGTTAGACATGAATGCAGCGATACACGTTCAAAGCTCACGGAAAATAACATATTAGTCATGTCCTGTTTCACGGCCTTCGGGTCTGGTACAACATGAATGGACTTGTTTACACTAATACTCTCCCCAGTCAAAATGGCCTGGTCGACTCTGAAGCTGCTAGATGACACAGATAACAGACGGCAATCTGCTGGGATCTTGTCGCCCACCGCCACAGAAATTATATCGCCAGGAACGAGGTCGGTGGCATGAACGCGAGACAATGAACCCTCACGTAGTACTTTGGCTTCATCCGGTGAGTATTCCTTGAGTGCCTATGAATGTAACGCTAAATATGCTTGGAATGTGACTATCAGAGTATGTTACTACGTACATCGATCGCCTTCTCCGCATTGGTTTCCTGTATCACGCCAACTGTTGCATTCGCGATAAGAATAAGTAGTATAACCAAGGGCTCTACAAAGGCAGTGAACCAGCGCGATCCATTTGACTCTTCGAAAAGTGCCAATACGAACGAGACAACAGCGGAGGCCAGAAGGATAAGAACGAGCTGGTCCTTGAACTGCTCTAAAATAAGCTCCCACAAAGGCGTTGCGGCCTCTTCGGGGAGCTCTAAATAGAGATCAGCCACGTATGTTCTAAGTGAAGAAAGAAAACTGCACACCGTTCTTGCCATAGAGAAGCGCATGCTGTTTTGCTTGTGCTTGCGATAGACCAGTCTTCTCGACTACCGAAAAGTGCTGGAGAATTTCGTCAGGCGTGCGGGACCAAACAGCGTCCATTAGAATAAAGGCTGGTCTAAGAGACTAGCTACAGAAAACTCTAGATGAGCCGTGCAGTAGATTTATGAGGATGCGAACGTAACCAAAAATTGCAAAGCGCTGGTTCAGCCACGTACTAGGTTTGCGTCAGTGTGCCATTGTTGACAAGTGCAGGCGCGTTTGCTTGCCATTCCCAAGAAATCACTATTTGGGACCTCGCTATAGGCTCCCGTATTAGGGTACTTACGCCTCTATGGCAGACATGGCGAGGACCAAGGGCCTCGACCCACAGGAACATCCTAGCTCACCAGTCCTTCTCCTTCCAAACGCTCCCTGCTTCAACCCCGGAAACCCTGCCTGACTAGGAGCTGCCTCATTTCCTCATATATGAGACCTCGCACATCGCAATGCTTATGGATGGACAAAAGTCGAGCACGCCCCCCTCACCTACGATCAGCAACCACAATATTGACAGGTGCTCTCACGCAATTACCGTGCGGCTCGCAGTGATTGAAAGTGCCGCTGAATCTCCGAGGTAACGCCTTACTAGAGCACCGTATACACGCTTTTGAAGAACGGCTTATTACACAGTCCAGGATAGGACTTAAAGCCAGTTAATAACGCCCCCCGTCACGATAGCTTGAGAGTGACACATCGCGTTGGCATTGAGGAGCGTGACAATTTCAAATTTTGACTTGACTCGGCTTCGTTTTATGTAAACTTTTCTTCTTCGACCTCCATGATTTTATTCCACTACCTCGATCTTGCTTTTCCTTTTCTTTCGCCGTTGGGTTACCTGGGTAGTCCTGAGCTCATGTGTGGGTCCGTATAACTTGGTGTCGACTCTCAAGTTAGTGCCAGTGAGTGACTGCCACGCGTAGTCCCAGGACACCTATCGCAACAACTATCATCGATGAACCAGAGTCGGTATGCACTTGCGCTACCACGCCCCGCATCAATGTTTCTGTGTCTAAGACGGGATCGATAAGGAAGGTATAACGAAAGAGCGGATTTCGGAGACCTCGGATTGGCACTCCAAAATAGCGACAAGCAGTTCGACATCCTCGACAACTGTGCTTCTCTCAGCCAGGGGGCCTGAGTCCCAACGACCCTACATCACCGCATACGAAGATATATCGCTAAAGCTTCTCCGATGATGAAGCATTCAATTTCAAATGTCGATAGAGCCTCGTGTCAAGGATTCTTTGGGTTCTGCCTGGCTCTGCGGTCATGATTAGAAGTGGCAGGGTGCATATTCAAACGTGCCAGGTATTCCCGCGTTTCTGTCAACTTGAATGTCTGAAAACTGTGTTCAACCTCAGCTCACTAACGTCGCTTTAGCGTCAAGCAGGGTGTGCATGTCTTCAGAGCCAATGTAAGGGAAAAAATACAGGTACCGCAATCGCTCAGGCCTTTGTCAGCTGACTCCAGGCTGTCTTGGGTAACTTGACTCGTGTATTCAACGCGGCTCGCTGATTATACCATCTTTAGCAGGCATCCAACATCGTTGATTCAAACTTGCGATAACAAAGAATCACGGAGTGTTTCGTATACAATAGTAGCCTCGCACGTCATTAAACTTTACCTATGCTATTGCTGCGCAAGCCACGATCAGCCTGTCGGTTTCTTTCGGCGTTATACCAAGTACATATGCGGGGACCTCTGACAATCACTGTATTTCTTCTAGGGACACAGTTTCATCCTAAGCCGCTATCCCTGTCACTTCAACATCTCCGGATACTCCAGCCCTTGGCATTCAATACCGCATATGCTGCTCCGAGCCTTTTCTTCTTCATGTAAGAAATGGCGGCATTTTGTGCTTGTGGGACATCATTCAGAATTTTGGATCCCACACTTTCACCAACAAGCCCCTACACACGTAGTGAATGACTTCACAAGATCGGTAAGTTTTATACGGCGAATAGAGAGTGCCATATTTATAAGTGCGTAGCCACTTCTACCATGTCAGGCTCGGTTCTGAGCCAGAACCATGATATAAAAGTTAGTCTGGAACCTTGTTAAATACTGCCAGTGACCTTTGAGCGTTATGGGCGAATGTTCTACATGTGACATCACTGGGGCCCGCTAGCCACGAGGCGCCCCCTACTCATGGTAGAGACCAATCGCGCAAGGAAGGCTTGGAAAACGCAACACTTGAACGAGTCACAATATGCAAAAAGGCCAGCCACTTGGATCTTAAGATCTATATTCTGGGAAGGTTCACATCATTTGTGTATTCTTCATGCAAAATTTCAACCACATTGCTGAATTCGCTGGGTACAATTCCAAGTGGAGCAAGTCGTTTGGGGCCTGATGGGAGCTCCACATTACATCACACAAGTTCCACTCCAGGGGTTATACAGAACCGATAGCTTGATAATAAGTCTCGCAACACCGAATATTCCCTCCGCAGCTGAACGGTTTGTGTGCGTGGCTAGGTGAGTCACTAGGCCTGCTTTGTTCCTTGACAAACACTGACTTTTAGTAAACATTTCGTCATGGGGGTACTCAAGATCTACTATCCGTAGAATACTGAACCTAGAAATCAGACACTTGGCAACAACTCAATTTTGAGGTCGAAACACTGATTCCGGAATGGGTCATGCATGCAAAGCGTGACAATGTTGGGCAATCCATCATGTACATGGCAGACTCGTCGCCGTCACCATTTATACTTATTGAATACCGGTCAGAATCTTGTGCCTTGCAAGCTGAGGTTGCACCAGGGCCCGTTGCCCTCCCGCTCCCTGAGCACGAGCGTCAGGACGTGAACTGCAGCGCACCGAAACTCCCTCTTATGTCACCGGCAAATTAAGTGAGAAATTAAATATAGTTGAGCACCCACTACAAAATTGCAGGAAATCCTGGAATTTACCAACCTTATTGGGTGATGCATTGCTTTGCAAAGCAGTACATACAAAGGAGATGCATGCGGTATGGAGAGATATTATTGTGTGGAGACAGGGGGTCAACAAGGATATCAATTGTTTTACGAGAAGCAATGCGACGGCTGTAGGATGAGTAATATAATGGACAGTGATGTGATCCGTCCAGTGACTTTCTGGGCGCAGAATGAGGGAGAAATAACTAGATGCCGTAACCATGCCTTAACGACAAGCAACATGGTATGTGTTCGGACGAATCGGGGATGAATAGTCCTTTGGTCGGCTTTGCAATACCTTGGATCCTGCCTTTAAAACACGATTATGATGACTGTAGATACACAAGAAGGGCTGGCTCACCGAGTCACAGAATGAAGCGCAACGTACTGCATCCTCGATGTCAGCCTTCGTATACAAACCTGTCACTTCATGAGAACAGAAGGTTCAAGGGTGCGGCACCAAAGCTAGCCATAGCGTAGACGAGAGAGTAATTACGATAATGCGATGATCTGGTCGTCTTCAAAGTCTATGAGGGGGCTTAGGTTTGGGTAGAGGAGAGTTAAGGGAATGACGATGGCCAGTTGCATAGAGACGCGGTCGCGATCGAATGGCGGTTGTCGAAGGATCACGTAGATGTTGCATTGAATCACGGTGTGCTCGTGATGCAAATTCCTATTGTAAGCGTGTTGATCCAAAGTCAGAACGAAGAGGCAAATCTCCGTCAGAAGCATAGACAAGGCGCGAACACTAAACACGTCAGGTTAACACACCACGGCAGGGGTGTAATGACCTACAGCAAGCTTGAATGGGCCATTCTTCCAAATTTCCTCAAACAGACGGGAACTTATTCCAGAATTTAACTGTAACAGGTGGTTTTTCACCTTGTTTAATAATCGCTGGAGGTCCATCCCCTCAGATCCCAAGGGAACCAATGTGAAGACCATAAATGCGTTTACCTCACGGCGAATTGTCGGGTCATTTGATGTACGGCGTAAGGCGACTGCTGCTGCGCTGGGCGGGAAGATCGAGTGGCCCAGCGAAGCGCGTTTCTTGGGTGGTATAGTGTTAACGAATGGCAGTTGACGATAACGCATGTCAATGGCGGCTCAGGCAAATAAAGAAGGCTCTGAGACAAGTAGATCCGGATTGCACAGGTTGGGAGCGAGAAAGAGATGAAAGCTGACTGGCACGCCTCCTGATTTATATGGCCAAAAGTGTCGAATTACGTGATACCAGGCGTAGCCTCCACAACCACTACTTATATTATAAAAGCGTTCGAATCCTCCAAGAAGCTGAGAGGCCGAGACTTGCGCTTTGAACGTCCATCGGCACGGTTCTTGTGCTGTCCTCTGCTGTTGTGTCTGTCCAGACTGCTCGTGGCTCGCGCTTGTTTTTTATAATCGAATGTGGACTATATGGTACAGTGGCCACAATTGCCGCTGTATTAGCAGTTGAATAAAAGATGAAACTCACTTCCACCGAAAGTTATTCCACTGTCAACCCGACTACGGCTTAGTGTTGAACGCAGAACACGTCAATATCCTGAATGGTCATTGAAAATTGTCCAAATTGCATCAACGTACCGTGCATATGAGGTATCCGGAACTTAGTCGATACACGAACTTCAAAGTCCGTCCATTTCATTGGCCAAATCGGTCAAGCCACATTCATCAACCTTCCGACATTCGTCTTCGTTGAACAACATGACAGCTCTCAGGTAGCGCTGTCCTATTTTCTGTTGTGACCTTGATTTCATAATCACCGGGGACATTGCAGACGCATTCAAAAGGTTTGGGGTTCATGTAGCGTTTGCTTATGGTGATCCCTAAGGTTTCACGCGTTTTGCCAGGAATTTGTGGATATGAAGAACAACCCAATTCCCGTAAGTGAAGCATAGTTATACCGTTATGATGGTGAGAACTCGCAGCCGAAACCAGGGACTTTCTGTGGAGCCGAAAGAGGACAACATGTTGGACTGGACCTGTCATATCAAGGCTGCTGTGCGTTCGTGACTTCCCTTCCAGAATGGTATAATATGTAACTCAGAGACCATTTTTTACAAGTCTGATAGTCCGTATAAGGGTGGAATTTTCCACTTCAAGCTCGTCTTTCCGGACAACTTTCCATTCAAGCCCCCTTCTGTATATCGTCATGTTGTCCCCTGATATAACTTTTGACATGTATATTCGTCTTTTGTTCTTCAGGTCACCTTTATGACCAAGATTTACCACCCTGGTTTTGATGAAGAAGGCCATATCTGCGTCCCGATCTTGCGCGATCAGGTGCGTCGCGTGTCTATTCTCGACCTTCATCACCTTCATGCGAAGGCTATGTTTCATCGTGCCGCGTTAGCTATCTTGATCATTCTGCCATCCCTGTGATTGGATAGCGATACTCACCCTATGCATATTATAGTGGAAGCCAACTGTCACCGTCTCAACAAGTGAGTGTTTAGTAGTCGTGTTCTCCTTTGCGCTCGGACACATCGCGCCGATATCGGCGTTTGGTTTTCGAGCCAGCGGATGTCTCATTGGGCCTCATGTCTTTGGCGTGTGAAACGAGTGACAAGTTAACCTGCCTCTCTTTGCTTTGTTTGTTTTACGGCAGTCCTACACACTGTACAGGACAAGCTGAACAACCCTAGCCCGGAGGATCCGTTCGAGCCTGAAATCGCTGCTGTACGTATATCTCTCGCCGCATCCAGGCCTTTGAATTTAATCTACTTTTCTTCGGGCATCACGTTTCTATCTGTGGATTTTCTTGCCGTCTGGTTCTTTATGCAATGGTCCGAAAACGACTGCTTCGAATTCATGTCACATCACAGTTACTTAGGGAGAACAAGAACAAGTTCCTGGCCACAGCCAAGGATTGGACGAAGAAGTGAGTAGATAGTATTCCCCACTCGTTGAATCTGAGTTGACATAAAATGTTCTTGGATATATAGATATGCTCAGTAACTCTGGTAGCCAGCTAGATGTCTTCCACAACTCACCTATTGCACCATATATTGTTCCTCATCGTGTACTGATCGGCACTCCCATTTTCTACATTGCTTTCCCTGCACTATACTTTGATTGAGACCACCAAATCGGCGATCTGTAAGACAATCTCGAAATTGAAAACATGGGTCAAAGAACGGAAATGGCCGAGTAAGAGGCGTCTACACCTCCTCGTGTAATTGCCTTTTCAAGGGCCGTGTAATTGCCCGTCCTGTTGCCTTGCTCGCTCCACGAAGAATATCAGTCTTACGACTCACTTTCCTTACTTTCCTACTCATATTTCGTTTGCCAATCTAACTAGACGCCTCGTTGATCTGTTCCCCAATCGTTCGCTTCGGCATAAGGGAAAAATAAACGTGTTAAGCCACGATGCATCGCTTCCGGCATGTCCTCAGACCTCTCCTCTCTCCTCCATACGACTAACTACTTCCTCATTCGCTTTTGGTAACTGTTTAGAAAAAAGTCGGATGCTAAACGCGCTCAGGTTCCAGACACTCTTTCCTCAAGCAATTCGAGGTCCCAACACCCGACGCTACCTAATCAGCCCAATAATACGCCAGATAGACTTGCCGCTCTCCCACCAGTCAGCGACTTCCGGACGTCCCTTATCTTGCCCAGGTACGAGAGCGAGTGGATCTTCAAACTGAATCGCCACTGATCTTGCAATAGTCTGAGCAGACGCTTTACTCTTCTGCAGAATTCAAACGGAGACCCTGTCTCGCTTGACGACATGCGCGCAAGGTTTGCAGAGCAGAGGGCTCGCGGAGCCGAACATCAGATCTCTGAGGAAGAGGAAGATATGATTGTCCAGGCCCTGGGTGAGTTACAGGCCGCCAATGTAGCGGCTTCTCAGCCGTCTACCTCTCCTACACGGAGCAATGCTACTGCTGCTTTTTCGCCAGGCGCAGCCAGCCCATTCCAAACACAGCAAAATCTACCTGTCCATCACTCTACCGGGGGGGACTTGGACTATCCCACCTCCATCAGGAGTGGAACAGCTTCCTTCGCATCGTCTCCATCATCCCTATATCCTCGCTCAATGCAGTCCTCCAACTCTACCTCCCGCACATCCGGCTCGCCCCGGTACTCCAGCAAGCGTAACAGTAATAATCTGTTCGGCTCTGGCCGATTCCACGATACGAGCTACCTCCACAGCATTAGCAAGGCCAGCATGGGGAGTGGTCGCAGCACTACCTCATTAACGGGAAGTGATTCACACGGAGGGAGTGTTCGAAGTACACATTCTTCACGTGAAGCAGAAGGCGAGTCAAGCCAGGTCATTACGACTGATGCACACTCCAGCAGTGATCTCCCTACCACGCCAGACACGGGGTCCGCTAGAGCGTGGCCGGTCTCACCACATTCGACTCTTTCGGCTCTACCACCAAGGTTGTCCAAAGATTTTACTCTACAGCAAGCTAGACGGACCTCGCTGGCGCTGGAACAAGTTATTCGTGGCATTGAGGAAGAGGCGGAAGAGACAATCATGGTTCCGCGAACGTCTGTGTCAAAGGCTGGGACGCTGAACTCGAGAGCTCACGTGGGTGCATACCTCCTTCTTCATGGACGATAATTGATTCCTAAACAGTCGCCTAAACCCTCTGAGACGCCTTCTACCGCTGGTACGCCTATTCCTTGGATGACAGACGAAGCCCGTGTGGACGATCGAGACGAAGATGAACCTGCACCCACTGGAGGGGCACACATGTCTGTTATCTCTATTCCAGCCTCTCCCTCGCCCGGACCATCTCCTCGGCCAGGAACGACATCTCCAACTCCCAGACTGCCTGGTTACATTCCGGGAATGACGCGTCCCCTGACACCACGTGATGTTGATTCCGACGACGGTGCGACTGGGTATTCAACCACACCGCGCGCCAGAAGTCCGGCGCAGCCGCATCATTCTCATCATTCTTCTAACCATAGCCATTCGCTGTCATTTTCTTATTCCCGTCACCAACCCCAGTCCTCTGTTTCTTCAGAAGGCCAATCAATCCTTCCTCCTAGCATTTTGCGATCTAGTCGTGGTTCTACTCAGATGTCACCCTTACGCACAACTTCTCCAGGCCTCGGTAACAGATCACGAGGAAACAGCTCGAGCGGCGCATCAGCACCGAGTCCAGTTCCTTCACCCGCCCCCGAGGAACGATTGAAAAGCGATCTTCTTGCGCGCCGACCGTTGTCACCCCTCATAGGGGGGATAGTAAGCAATGGATACAGTGGTTCCCGTCCTGCTACGCCGTCTGCCACTGGATCATGGCAACCAAGCTCGCCTCTTGCGCAAATGCATACTGCTCCGCCAACCCCTCCAAATGATAACGACTCTCGTCAGCCAGATCTGGGAGTACATAGCACAGACGGGGGTTTTGTCGGCGGGGATTTGGCTCACAATAATAGCATGTCAGTTATATCGCGCTTTCTAACCTTTGCGCGTCCCGACTCACTTTCATCACAGGAAGAGTGGGATTATCCCAGGCGTTGGGGCTTGGGTGCATAATCAACATCCGATCCAGAATCGCAACGGGACAATGAGCACTAACGGCACAGTTGCAGTACATCGTGATACATCGGTTTCGAGTTTTGACCTCGGACAATCAATAAATTCTCCTCGCCTATCCACTGTTGCGGCAAAGATTGCAGCCCGTTCACCGACTCCTGTACACACGCATACGCGCTCACCCATCGTCAACGATTCTGGAAATGGTCAAGATCCCATCTTGTTAAATCGGACCGTGGGCAGACGATCACAAAAACGTATGCGGTCTCCAACCCCTCCACCGCACATTCAGCCTCGTAGACAAACGCCTCCTTTGGCACTGCACACGCCCTCCTCCTCGTCAAATTCGTCATCAAATGTGAACCTCAACCTTTATTCCAACACAAGCCCATTGTTCTCTCCCATGCTAAATACCTCTACATCGTCGCTTCTATCTGCCGGATCGAGTTACCATTCCTGGGCAGACGAGAATATCAAGAAGAGTGGCTGGGATCAACTTGTGGAATACGACTCGCAGAGGTCTGCGTGGCAAGATATACTGAACTCTGGCGGAGCCAGAGTGAACGAGGCTGATGATCTTTCGGATACGGAAGCTTTGGGTGGCCCGGAACAGGTGTTAAGATCAGTCGCGGGCTTGACAAAGGATGACTTGGCGGCAGTGCAACAGAAGCTTGTTGCAGATGCACTCTCGAGAAAGGGCTTCGATCCCCCCCGATCCCCAACGCGGAGACGGCGGATGTCAAACTCCCGAGGCAGTTTTCCCTCTGTACAACCTGGTCGCGAGAGTGGGGTAGGCGGCGTGCCATAAACCTTCCTCGTCCCATGCTTACTTCGCATTCCTGTAGACCAATAGCCCAGCCCAATTTGCATCTCTAGCTACATCCGTCACCGAGAATGGCCACATGCCGCCTTCGCCAGATTCCACCTCCAGGGCGAACGCACTTTTGGATTCCGTTCTGAATAGCATACAGTCGCAGTCAGCAACTTCTATTACGGCATCGCCTCCTACCTCATCGGACAACCCATCTATTGAGCCTCTTAATTCGACTGACGACGACTCAAGCAGCAAGTTTCCCAGCGTTGGTAGCAGCAGCAGAGAAAGTGGCGAGGATGACACCTCTGCTCTGCGATACAAGGCTCTTGCTGAGGCTCTTGCTGAAACTGAGAAACCCGCTCGTGCTAGTACTCCAGATGAGCCAGATCCACTAATTTCAGAGCCCATCCAGTCACCAGAGGAAGATTCTGGGGAAGCTACTGAGGTTCCGGCCTCCCAGTTGTGGCGTAGCCCGCCTGTACCAGTCCCCGCCCCCGTCACCGCCAACCATACTGTACAGCTGGTGCGAGATGTTAGCAGAAAGGCCGCCGAGGCCACGGCGGCTCTAAAGAATCCGTCACAGACAAAGATTGGGGAGCTTGAAGGTACACTGCGCCGGAAACCAACAAAGCGAATTGACACGCAGCAAATCAGCAGCCCTCATTTTGTGTCGTCCTCAACGAGTGTCAACGCTATCCCAATCACGCAGAACTTGTCGTCCCAAACTTCGTCTCCCGTGTCTGACCCTAGATCGACGTTGAAATTGAGTCAGCGTCTCAGGAAGTTGCGTGGCACGTTGCGTACTAAGCCGCCTTCTCGAGATAGCGACGAAGTAACGCCTTTTGCACTTACGAGTCTGTCAGACTCGTCTCAACCCCTCCGCCAACTCCCCGCACCGGCGACCCAGGTCCAGACGTTGACATTGGCTGAATATCATGACTCTCCAGCGAGCGCGACAGAATTCGGAGGAAGGTTCAAAGTACCTGTTCCTTCACCTCCTGCCTCAGCAGGGCCAGGACTCAAAGGCTTCATGGCTCGATTTCGGAAACAAAGAAAGGACGCCAGCAAAGAGACAGGTATCTCATCCCGAGACTACTCCGGTTACCAATCTCCGGATCCTTCGTATCCGTCCTCCACATTTCAAGAGCGAGCAAATCCGGGAGTGCCGGTCTCACCTCCATCTACTGCAAGGCCTCGCCATTCCGAAGACAATTACCAAGCGAACGCAAGTCGAGCTACATCTCCTGCTCCCGACCCTGCAACCGTAAACCAACTTTTTGACGCGGCATCTCAGCTTGGGCTTGATCGGCGTGCCTTGGATGCCCTTCTCGCGCGTTCAACTTCAACTTCATCTCGGAACACAACTTGGACTCCGAATTCGACCGCAGCCTCTGCAGGTACGCGTTCCAAAGCAACGGTCAGTAATCCACCAATTCCACGGACTCGGGAGGATCATAGCATTGATCGACCCCCAACTCCGGAGTCGCACAAACCAACCGCGAGACCGAATGCTGTTAATCGACATCCCGATGGTGAAATTGTCAGACGGACGATCATCTTTGCGAGCGACAGCCCTTCCACTTCTGACTTAAACAATGGGACACGAAAGGACTCTCTATCGGGCGGTCGCCCACAGCGCTCCCCGAGCGCAACTTCGATTCATTCTACTGGGTCCGCTACGCGTGAGCCACCCGTCCCTCGGCTTCCTGTGGGTCTGGGCCGTACACATTCTGCTAAGCCGAGCGAATCAAGTTCATAGTATGTGTGCCTATTGGCTGCTCCATTATGAACAACTTCTAATTGAAGCCTAGCTATGACACGTTCTCCCAGGAACAGGCCTATCCAAGTGTTCAACGTGGGTCTGCTGAAGGGCCTTCTTCCTTGCCTCTGGAGACGCCTTCCACGGAAGAACAGGGCCAGGGACCAGCCCTTGAGGTCCTGCACTTATCCAACGGTCAAGTGATATGGTCTGTGCTTGATTCATTGAGAGCAGCAGCTGAGGAAGACACCGAATCACTTTTCCGTCGAAGCATGACATCTTCTCGCGGCAACGATATCAGTGACGATATGGAAGTCCGTTTCAAGGAGCACAAACGTTGGGACTCCAAGGGTAGTAATTATTCGCAGGGATCACATCTTTCAAGGAGACGACAGGCGGGTCCGAGTGGTCCTCGACCCGAAACAAAGGTTCGCATACACAAAATTATTGTCCTGCTGCCATTTCACTGATGTGTCGCGGCATCCTCGCAGCTGTTTAAAACTAATTCTTCCACCATTGGCCGTTTGATCGAGGACCTCTCGAAAAATATGGACTCTGGTTCTTTCAATATTATGCGTGCCGCTACGGGAAACCCTGCTTCATTCCATTCCGACACTTCAGGACCCAGCCGTCAAATTGAACGTGACCTGGAGGCTTTGCTCAGTGTTATTAACCCTCAACCAGCGTCCTAGATTTGGTTCGGTATACCCCCTTTCTCTCTTGCATACTTCTGGGTTTCAGTTTTTGAATAGTACATCTGGGTGATTTAGCATAGTTTCTGTCAGTGTTCTCCTTTCTTGTAGTAATTTCATGGTGTGTACACGAAATTGACACCTGTGTAAGGATGTCACAAAAGACAGAACGCATGTTCTCGTTCTCGTCACATTGTCCCATACAGGTCAATCCAACGATTTAGGGAGAGTGCTAGTAGAGCCTCCAACAGCAAAGCGTCCTGAGATTTGAAAGTATATCGAAAGAGTCCGTGGCAGACACCCCACTGTAATTTTCTTCAGTTGTCAATCAATTTCTGAGACTGAGCATAAGTCTCACGTTTGTCTGATATGATATACGCGAATACGTAGCTATCCTCCGGGCCCCAGGGGAAAAGAGCTAGTTTCTAGGTTAAAGCTGTACCATTGAAGAGAGTTGGGAGGATATCGCCACCTCATAGTCTTGTGTCTCTGTCCGTCGCCACTCGAACGGAAGACCATCTACGGGGGAAAGGAATCTGCGCACACTTCAAGGGGTTCAACACCACAAGTACACGTAATGTCAAGTGAATATAGGCACTTCGGGGTGTGGGGTCTGACAAGCTGGCCCATGTGGAGCTGTCTTTGGCCAACGGTTAGCAGTCCCAAGTGCGTCCCTGCTGGAACATTCAAGTTGGAATAAGAGAGCGGACGGAGCCTATTCCCGCACCTGCCGTCCAATCGAAAATGGCTGCTTCCCTCTGATCTCGATAGACCTACGAAAAGATTATCGCATGCCACAGTTAGCACACTGGGATGAACATGTGACCCACCCTGGTCTGAGTGGACGTTTGGCTGGCGATCGTTGTGAACTGTATGAACACTGGGCGATCACCGTCATAGCCTAAAATGGACACTTGACGGGGATTGTTTTGCACTTGGCCTTCACCGAAGAAATACAGGTCATTGCAGTCATTCGCAGTGGGCATGGCGGAAAATTCAAGTTGTGAATGAAACAATTACTTGTTATCCTTACATTCGCCTCAAGGAGGGTGGGAAAAAAAGATGAGCGAAGCGGACGCTCCGATAGATCAGCATGCGACCCATCATTCCGGCTCGCCGGGGCGAGGAGAACCAGCTTATTGCACCGTGGCAGAGCTCGTCGTCGCCGACAGCGACGACGCTGAAGAATTGTCTTCGTGCTGTCGGAAGACGAAATGACATTCAGCCACGATCTCGAGATTGGAAACAAACAATTTTGACAGGTGAACAAACACAAGATGATGTAAGCTACGTAAAGTGACCCGGCTACTTGGTCACCTTCCACTATTTCCAAGCCGTGAGTGGGAAGGAAAAAAAAAATTCTGGAGGGCAACGCACCAGTGGCCGCTTCTTCACCTTGCGGGTGACATGCACAGCACTTCCAGAGCTGGTCGTCCCACCAAAGGCCAATACCACAGTCTCCTCAGCACCACGCCCAGCACCTGCCTTCCTCAACGCTACCGCTGCTTTTGCGAACTGGAACCGTGCTTGATCCGAGCCTGTACAAAACCATGTCACCGCGATCCCCAAACAGTACGCCATCCCTTCCGTACCTATCGGGAACTCGGGAGACTCTACGGCGTGCTTGAAGATGTCGAATGGAACCCGTGCGTAGATATGTAGAAGGCTATCCAGTCCTGAGGGGTGGCCATTGGGAGTGCTGGTACCCTCGGATGCAGGAAAGGCTTGCAGGTTTTGAGGAAGAGTAATGACGAGAAATTGGAACACATCGGCTCTCAATCGTGAGGCATAGGGACCAAACACTGACGTCGGCACGTCCGTTGGGCCGCCCTCTTCTGGTGGAGGAGGGATAGTCTCAACGAAACGCAGCCACTCGTCGATGGTCTCAACAGATATAGAGTCTCTGCATCTCTCGTACGCATGGACGCACAGATCATCCAGTCCCCCGAGAAAACAGGCGGCGGCAAGCACAGCTCGAGCATTGCTTGGACGGAGCAATGTCAGGGAAACGGAAGAGTACAGGTAGCCCAGAGCTGAGAACGTCAACGTAAGAGGAGCACAAGCATTCTTTCAAAACTTACCGACAGCAAAACCCTGGAATAGTCAATTTTCAGCATCATGTTGGGCCCGGCCCAACACACTCACCTCTTCTGTTACCTCCACTTCGTCTTCAATTGGAACATATATGTTGCGTGTGCTTGCATTTGTGGGTGATGTAGACATGAGGTGAGCTAAGTAAGGTGATCTTGAAAGTAGTATGGCGTGTAATCGATATTGTCGGCCGTGTACATGCTATTCGGAAGTCAAAATGGACTCGAGATCTAACAGATCATCATGCATACCAGTATGGTGTCGGCGTAATTCTATCGCAAAGTTCGCAAATGAGATGAAACGGGCTGCATAACAAAGACGACTTACTCCCATCTGAAAACCAGAGTGATAAAGATGATTGACGATGTCTTCGTTGTGCGAGGAAGAATATGAATTCCTACAAAACACGTTTCGACCCCGGGAACTTAGTTGACTTATTCCTTGTCGTGCAAAACCAGTCCATTGGAGAAGAATACAAGAAACAGCGACTGCAGTCGGTGGACATGCAGCCCTGCCACAGTGCAAAGTCTACTACTCACTGTTCATAGCCGTTCTCAACTTGGCCGGAAGTGGACGGCTGGTCTGCAAGGTCGCTACCAACAGAATCTAAAGGCGAAGAAAGTCCATAGGGTGTGCGTCCCTTGTTGCCATTGACGGTACTGGCACCGTTGGGAAGGGAATAAGACATCTAAGAAAGTGAACTCGAGTGGACTCGGAGTCAAAGGCCGTCAGCCAACAGGCGTTACTGGGTCACTGTAAGGGTCACACTAAAAGTCTCTTTCTGACCCTTCGCGTCATTATATTACCGAGGCTCAAGTACAGGGTCAACGTAGCTCCTCACATCCCCCCATTCCCTAAATTCTATGTCACTCATGATCTTGCCCGTCAAATCAATGCCCATCTGGGGTTTGGTCATCTCCACAAACGTCTGCATCAGGTTGTTCGAAACGCCTTGATCTTTTGCCTTTCGCCCGACGATGCAGGGGTAGTCTGGCGGGCGGAGTACGTACTTGGTATCGCCGCTATGCACTAGAACCTTCAGCTTCCAAACCAATAACAAAAATTAGTACATTTCTGCTCCAGGTAGTCTAGAAGGTGTGATGCACCATGTGAGACCGGTCCGACGCAAATTTGTCGAGAAACTCTACGACTGGCACAACACGAAATTTGCTAAGAAAATTGAGGAAGGTGAATCCAGGTAAAAAGCTACCATCCCACCTTCGATACTGCTCCAGAATCACCTCGCACATAGCCAATTTGAACGTGGTTTGGACATAGTCTGAAGACGGCAAGGCAAATATCCGTCCCATGACCGTAACAGTAATAAGTGCATCATTCAGAGGGTGAGGGTGGCTAGAAGACAAAAACGGGACATGACTTGCCTGACCAGCAGCAAGGTATGGCGAGACAGCTGTCATAATCGTATACCCAAGCTGGTCCCGAGGCAGGTTCAACGCGAGGCCTCAGTACGAGTATGCAGTGGTAATCCCAAACAACAGGATAGTGTGGATCTCGAGAAAGCTTCTGACCCCAAAGAGCGACGGTTTTGCTTTCGTTAGAGACGAAGACCACACTGATCTCCCAGGTATTGGTGATAATATTGCCGTGATGTAAAGACGCAGCTAGAAAGTAGATGTTTTCTTCGCAGTAATAGGGTGTATAATGGCATTCAGGAGGAAGGGCAGGAGGTGGAAAGGAAGAGGGCCTAGCACTGAGCATCAACTTCAATTAATGGAACTGGGTGCAAAGTTTAGCTTCTCATGAGTGCCAGTGACCCAAGCTCAGAACTCAAACAACAACGCCGAAGGTCTGAGCCGGCACGCGCCCCTGCAAAAAAAGCAACTGCAAAGACACTCCCACAGACCTTTGACAAGATGAGTAAACACAAGTACGCATATTTACAAATTGGTATTCTTCTTTTTTAGGGACGATGGCTTTGACCCTAGATCTACAGAATACATCTACTCCCGGCAGTGGAAGGCACAACCCTCAAGGAATGTAGCTCAAACCTCAGGCTCAATAATCATTCATGTCCTGGTTTATTCCCTCCCCCCTTGTTTGCTTATCTTCATGTCTTACCATTTTAGTAGGTGTTGTGCTCGGGGCTTGCTGCAAGGAACCTCGAGTAACTTGTCCCATGACCGCGATGATAAAGCTAGTTGCAACCGCGCAAAGCTGCAACTGGCGTTGTCATCGTGGTCATGAGCCAAGTTAGGATGAGAGCCCGTCAAAACTTGTTTGGGGCATGGATGTGGAGCAGGGCTGACAGAAACGCTAAAAAAAAAATCGCAGCAGCGCTACGCGAAAAATCAGCGTCCGGATATCATCGCTTACATGCTCACTGAACATGTCCATATCCTTTCGACATGGCACGCTCCCGCTCAATTCTGGCTACAACCCAGTCCTTGGGTCTTTGCCTACCTACCCCCACGTCAACCCGCTCCTGCCCGTTATCCTAAGAATCCAGCTTCGGAGACGGGGAAAGATGTTAGTAATAAAGATGAGTCAGCCATGGAACCGGCACAGAGATTCGAGAACGAGCACGAACCC
>QFFB01011523.1:0-16021 GCA_003316465.1 Ramaria cf. rubripermanens
GTCGAGGTGTGCGGTCTAGGCTATGCGATGGGCGTTGACTGCGATGTAGTACTGCTGTGAGGGCATTAGTCGATGCGACGACTAAGTCATTTCCCCAAGTCCTGGTGACCTGCATAAAAAGCCAACAAATCCTTTCGAATATCCTTCTGGCATATCCGATGGCTTCCCCATCTCCGCCGTCTCCACCACCTTCTCCATCGTGACACATGACGTCCGACGGCGTCCTCTCTTTTTTTTTCTAGCACTTTTCTTATTCCTTTAGTACAGGCATTTCCATCCTTGTAGGGCCCCAAGCTGCAGCAGCTAAATACTATTTCTTTTTTATTTTCTGTGGCAATATGTTTGATTTTAGTTGCTTGGTCACTGTTACTACGGCTGGCTAAGTACTTAGAATAGAGGTAATGCCAGCGAAGTCCTAAGTCCCCATGTGGCGGAGAGATGCCAGGAGCAGTCCAGTCCATTCTGCAAACAGTGTTTGCTCAAGAATTTTTATTGGATTCGCGTTAAGCCGCCAGGAGTAGACCAAACCATTTCCGCAAACAGTGTTTGCTCCAGAATTTTTTAGGTTGCAGGGCCGATGGCTGGACGGATATATTACTTGAGCACGCTGAACTATCTAGTATTCAGCACGTGACCAAGGAACCAATGGTCCGTTGCTCCTTGGCGTGAAAAAGTGTTTTCATCGGAAACACGACAGACTCACGGAAGTCAGGGCCTCCCAACGCAGATCGTCTCAGCCAGGTGAGTTTTGACCAACTTGGACTTGCAGACTGTTCCAGGCCCGCGGAGACAGTGGTGTTATGGCCTCTAATGGTCAGCGACTTGAGCCCGGAGATGCGTTCGGGCCACATGTTTTGCTCCGCGGGACAGATTTCGTGCTCTCCATCGGAAACAAGTAGGCGCTGACGACTGGTGCACTAGACCCTCGAAAGGTCGAAAGGTTGGCCAAGTCTGGAGCAATTGTTTCCACTGCATGATTACTTTTATATTTGGGGTGGTGATTGTAGGGTTCTGTCCCTATACACACACCAATTTGACTATTTTGGATCCCAGCATAAACCAGACATGCCTATACAGTAGCGTGAGTTGCAGTATTTACTATTCCGAACTCACATCTTCTCTGCCAAGCCCAGTACGGCCTCATATCGACTTTCTGTCATTGTAATATTTACCCAATCCTGAATATACACTGTTCGATGTTTTATTATGACTTTGGCGATATGGGATTGCGACTTCTGTGTATAAGTTAGGAGACATTTGATCAGCTTTGCAACAACCCCGACTATACTAATCACAGCTCCGCTCGCTGCGTACTTGCACTTCCTATGCAGGTCCTTATACCGTGATTGTACAGCGCAACTTGACTGCACATTTCACACATACCTACCACCTGTGCAGCCTCTGTATTCTCCTCCGCCCGCCTGGGATGCCAAGTGCATCCTTGCGTCCGAACTACGCATTTGGTCGTCGAGGACTCGAGTCAAAGTACGCGTGCGGATCTGTAAGTATTGTATCATACTGACTTGATATTCTCAGTCAACGGCACGCTCCGATATCTGGCCACAGACTTGAATGGACGCCACAAGCAGATTAACGATTGAGCGCAAAGTCTGGGAATCAAGAGCCCCTTGTGCCTGGCACCTGCATGATGAAACCGGGGTGAGTTCCAAAGTCTACACATCCTCACTTTCCGTCTCCGCCGTATCATCCTCGTCCGTCCTCAGCTGGAGCAAGCGTTTGCACGTGAGTGGTACGATGCCAGAGCCTTAGCTAAGCGTTGGCACCGTCTTCACGAGCTGGAACTATTTCCGTCTCTTTTTGCCGTTGACCATCATCTAAACCTAGATTTTATGGTGGTGGTCCGGCAGACACCCATCCATGTCATCGTGAGAAGTATCCGAGGTGCTCTGGCACACTTGCCTGCCAGTTGGCTCTCCACACTGTCCTGCCTCCGTGTCACCCTGCCAGCGGCGAGCATCGGCACCATGTATATCTCTAACCCCCCCAGCCTCATTGACAAGTTGGTAATTCCTAGGTGAACGCGGAAGATCCGGTACGAGGTGGCATCTGCTGCCACAAGCATATGGAATGCCCTTGACAATCTCCCAGACGAGTCTCCGGCGGCTGCTTGGCGAAGACAAGGAAGATGTCTAAGGGCGCAAAACCAAGTCACCGAGGTCCGTGGCAAATTAGCCAAGTACCCATCGTGTACCAGTACCTTGCAGGAACAACCTAGATGCGCACCAAGTCTACTTTGTCGACAGCAACAGGCCACTGGGTGAATAGCGATGCTACGCAGTGTGTACCATGAACGCAACAAGTGGAGTGGTTTTACTTAGGCAAATATTACCACGTTCTTCCCCAATGTATTTCGGAGTTTGGGGTTTGGAGTCCCTAGCCCATTACTTGACATTGTTAAAAAGAATGACACTCGATCGCTTCAGTGTGACTAACTCCCTTTCAACGTTATTCGTTTAGGTTCAGCTTGGAACCAAAAGAGAGAATAATCCATGTCATATATGTACAGTACTGTCGCAACTATTACTGAGGTCTGCAGCTGCAATCTAAAATTGGATGCTCCTGGCAAAGTCATGCTACTGGTGTGTAACGTACGCCATGAGGGCAGCAGGTGCCTGATGGCGGAGCAGAAGCGCAGTAAGGACAATATGTGCTCTGGATAGCAGTAGGGTAGAGTGCGTGGACGGTTCTGCTCAACACTGGTGCACCGGTGTCAAGTTCTAAGAATGGTGTAGAGCGCGATCTATGCCTCGCTGCATTCGAGGAAATATTATAAGGAGACTTGGTGCGAGCGATGGCCTCGCGCGACGTTTTGCGGCGGGGAAAGTCAGAGACTCCAGGACGAGATCTTGCTGGACGTCTATCAGGCGCAAGATGGCTAGAAGGAGTAACTGTAGAAGCAGATCTTGTCGTCTCGTAAACTTCGTTGCCTGTGGCATCACTTGAGGAGACCTCCTGACGCCAATTGTTGATCCTTTCCATCTTGGCAGTGTGCGCCGCCTTTTGCTCCGCAGTAAGGGGCCATATTCCATCGGGCTCAAATCCGTCATCTGAATCGATAATAACGAATCGCTCTGGAGATATGTCATCATGATAGAAATAAGACGAAATAGTCGTAGACTCACCATTAGACTTAGCCCGTTTTATATCTGATATTTTGCCACTTTTAGCGTAATGAGACGCTTCTGTGACTTGACTTTCCTGTGCTACAGTGTCTAACCCGAGAGACTCGAAGTAGGATTGTGTTGCCTCATAGCGCCTATAGGCCAGTATGGGGGGATATACCACAGCAGCCATAGATGGGTTGTACTGCGTGCCACCGGGGCGCGAAATATTCCAGGATTTGGCGTGTCTGACAGCCTGTGGTGGGGAGCGTGATGTCGTGTCTGCGACGTGATTTGATACACCAGTCGTCGGAACAGCAACAGCCTCGAAAGATATGTCATACTTCGACTTTTTACTAAACCTGCCGAATAGACTCGGCATGGGGAAGTTTCGTGAGAGCAGTGGTGGGCACAAGCAGAGTAGGAAAGCGATTTTATAATGTACCGATGCAGCGATGGCAGAGCAGCAAAGCCGTTTATAAAGTAGCAGTGCCACTCGTGAGAAAAGTATCTGGGCAAAGCAAAGCAGGAATTAAGCGATTTTTATGAAGTACCGCCGGTGCCACTTGTATTGTCCACAGTGGTCGAAGGTGGGAATATCAGTCAAAGAATGTGGGCAAAAATTCTTGTCGGAACAATGACGCTTTGCTACGTAGAGCGCAAATGAGGAGAAGATCTGGAGAGGCATCGGCGCCTATCCACATTGCATGGTTCCATCATAAAAAAAAACATCAATTTCAATATATTCTAAACAATGACCAGCCCTCTTCTCATAGCCAAACTACCCTTGTTATAAGACGGATTTGAATCAGAACACGTCATCTTCAAGGCCTCATCCATCTCATCGTTGACCTTCCATCAAGAACTGTCGCATGGGTACGTGCCAAGCTCGTGCGAGCGTTTGGTTCACCAATCTGAATTGCTTTCCACCAAGCTATCTGTGATTCGCATTGACTACTGCCGTATTTGATAAAGTCAGCCCACACGAGTAGTTACCAAGGGTTTCGAGAGCACTCGTGCACTGCGCGGCACCGGCCCTGGCGGACTCTGCGGCGCGGGCTGTTATTAGTACTCGAGCGTTCAAGCAAGGGTTACTAGAATTCAAGGGTCCAATCCTCACGGTCCCCGTTTCTATTTTAATTTCGGAGACAAAACCCTTGCGATCCACGCCACGGCCGGATGTCAAGGAAACGGGAGCGTGTTAACAAGCTCAGAGATTCGGCGAAGTCCCTAAGTATGATATCAGCAAGCAATACCTAAACGCAACATCCGTCAAAAGAACGTATGACTGCTGGGTTTTGTCGCGGTCTTGAGCTCCAACGTTGGCAGTGAACCTCATGTGTGACGACAGAGAACCAAGGGTTATATGCACCGTTTTCAGCTAAACATAGGTTTATTATCGATAGTTATTTTTGCAAGGTATGCGTGCTGTCCATACTGTCGATTTTTCACGCCCGTCAGACCCCAACGTGCCTTCCATCATGGTGACAATGATGTGAATGCAGCGGGCAGATGAGTGAGGGGTGAAAGCATGCAGTGCGTATAAAATATAAGGAGAGGTACACACATTGCCAATCAACTGCAGTTTTCCAATGGTACATCGCAGCGCCTCCGTACTCTCTGCTCTTCTTTTCCCCCTCTACGTGATATCCAGGTCTGGAACAGAGGCTCAGTTCCAGGTGAACACCCTCGTGGGGGTGAATGGGGCCTCGACAATCCAGTGCTGGACCGTAGACCCTCCGTTCACTATTTCGACACAAGCCGGTACGGTTGGGGCGAGATTCCAGAGCATCGGTAATTCATCCGGAAGCACAATCGTGTTCTTTAACGAGACCGCTACCACAAACGCAGGGCTGCATCCCGCACCAGCGCCACAGTGAGATCTTCCTGGACATTGTATTCTGCCATTGCCAGCTCACGCTGCTGTGCTCGTTACAGATGGGTTCTCGTCCTAAATGGTCATGGCGTAGTTACCTTGCCCACAACTAATGCAACCCTCGAGTTGGATACGGGGGCTATCATTATTGCAAACGACACGAGGGAAATGACCGGTCTCGGCCATAATACCAGATGGTCAGCAGGGAGCGTAGTAGTGCAGCTGCCTTTCCAAGGGGGCAGAGTACCGAACCACACAGTCGTGAATTGTGGTCCTTGTGACAGGTGAGCGTGATGAAAAAAAAAAACAATTAATTTGAAATGGCCCGCTAACTCTGGGCACAAAGCTAGGAACGCTGACAATGCACAAAATGTCGATTATTCATATTCTGTGAAAAACTAACAGATCATGTTAATTTTGGGTGTTTGACCAAGTATGGCAGCTGATAAAGCTGGCAGCTGATAAAGTTCACAGCGTATGATCACCGCAGGGAACAGGGCATAGATATTGGCGTCCCTTTGCCTTCATTGTCTGTATCCAGTCCACAGTAGCAAGCTTAGCTTCGGAGACAGGCTGATGCAGAGGAGCAGACATTTCTGTGGCTTTTTTTTTTTGACAGAAGTGACTTTAATTAGACGTATGAGCGATATTCCAATGGGAAGATGAGCTCTGGCCAAGCAGCAGGGTAGCTTTCTCAAGGAGTTTTTGCAAGAGATGGTGGAAACCAGCGTGTGAAAGGCAGGTGCCGCATGCGGCAGGGCCTATTTGCTTCACACACCATCGCGAGAGTTGGCAGCCAAAATTTGGCGTCATTTCCGGTCATATGTTCCGAGCTTCCCCTTGGATTTCTTACGAACCCTCCCAGCGCCACTCTCTGCCTGACCCAGACGACGACGCGCTACTGGTCGAGCCTTCCTCTTCATCCCAGGAACAACCTACCACCCAACGCGACATGGACGCTCCTGAGATATCTACACTGAGAGAAGAGGAAGAGGAAACGCCACCACCAGATACTGGAGGGCTTTCATTTTCCAAGTTTCGCATAAATACGCGTGTGCCCTTCTGGGGTCCCCCGGGTGCTAGTACTGCGTCAACTTCTGCACTCGGGCCACCAGTAGGCCCACAACCCAGGGGGTCGTCCCCGGCGGATAGCGATGACGATGAAGAGGAGGATCAGCTCATTGATGATGACGAGCTAGCAATCGTAGCAGAGTCGGGCCGGGGACTAACCACCTCGTCACCGGCCAGTGTGATTACTCCGGGGAGCCCCACTCCATCAGGATCACCTCGTAAACGCGGTACAAGTACTAGAATCCGTCAGCGACGTGGCGCCGTGACGGGGAGGAGGGGCAGGCCTGGGAGGGAGCCGCCAGATGCAGCTGCTATGATGAGCACATTTGAAGTAGCAAAGGCAGACCAACCTGCGGCAACTCCACCCCAGATTATTCCACCAGCACCTGTAATCGTTCCGAATCCCCCTCCCCCGGTGGCAGGTCCTTCTACAGGTGATTGGACAACGTCGACTCCACCGAAACCACCGCGAAAGAAACCTGGTCCTAAAAAAGGATCAACTCTCGGACCTCGTGGGCCTCGGAAGAATACATCAAAGTGAGCCCCTCGGATGGGAGGCCATTCGTTAATTACTAATTCCGTCATGCAGAACTGCGCAAACGCCCGGTGCCTCGACACCTCTTGACGACGCTCTAACCGACCGTAAGTACAACGATACTACTCTGCTTCCCCGCTCACATCCGATATACAGCCTCCACATTCCTTGTCCCTGCCCCTCCCTCTATCCCTCCAACTCCGGGACCAGATCAGCTACCCCTGCCTTCCTCCCATCTCCCACCAATCATTCCTCCCGACTTCACCCATGACCCCGCAATCCCCATCCCAGTGTTTCCATTGCCATCACGCGCCTTTCCTGTGCAACCACCACCCAAGCTCCCTACAGGCTATGCCGCCCCACACCCCATCGATCCAAAGCGCGGTCCCGTACGCAAATGGGCTATCATGCAGCGGGAAATCAAGGGCATCGGAGGCGGGCGCTGGTTTGCACGTACCTGGGTCGCCCCACAGTCCGTACCACAACCTATTACAAGACCATCCAGCCCTCCTGCGCCTCCCGACGTGAGAAACGCCGTTGCTTCGTCACAGCAGGTACCCCCGGAGGCTGGCCCAAATCGTGTGTCGGCGCCTGTGTCACGCGCCTCTTCCGTTAAGGCAGAGGCAGGAGCTGCACAAGCTCTTTTGGAACTGGATCAGGTTGATTCTACGCGTTGGCCGACGACAGTACATGATCCCGCTGAAGGCGGGCTTTCTTCCCGGGGACCAGCGTCCCCTCATTCCAGGACCAACTCCAGCCCACTACCTCCGTCTCCGGGCGCTATTGCAGAAGCACATGCCGGACCTTCATAAAGTATATCAGCCCGTGTCATATCCAGCGGTAGTTTGCCTTTATTGTATCGTTACCATTATCTCGTTTTCTTGAGTTGGACGTTATTGTATGACTTTCCGTAGGGCTAAATTCCTAGATTCCATGGTCTAAGCGGAACATCGACCCCGGTGCTAGCCGATGACAGCGTTTTGCAAGTCTGGTGTCACAGAAACTAACATTCCAAGCAAAAATTCTAGGAAGGGGTGACCTATTTGCTGTTTGCTAAAACAAAACGTAACATTTGATGACAGGTAGTGACCAATTTACACGAGAATAACACCATAATAGGGACTAGTGGCTTGTCTTTTGTTGCGTATGTAACACTAGACAACTCTGCGATGTGACATGAACTCAAGCATTGTGCAGGGCGAGTGTGATGCCGACATGATGCCGATGGCGGCCTGGGGTATATACATGAGCCCCGGTCTGCATATATACCCAGTATGGCCGGTATGTACCGTATATGCCGTATATACCACCTATACACAAGGTGTCCCACTTTTCCTGATGTATATACTGCGCAAACAGCGCGTTACGACATGTACGCATGTTACCATGTATTAATGTACTGAGAATTCGCAGGACCCGGCTTGTGCATAGAGGTGGGAAAAAGACCACAATAATAAATCATAAATGCACTTAGGAACAATCGTCAAGGTAAACAGACACGCATGTACACGAAGAATATGAGCGTTCAGTACTTTCCGGCCTGGACTTTGCCGTGTAATGGCCAATCGCGTGCTCAAAGAAGCAGGGCACCTATGGCACTGAGAATTGCCACAGTGGACCAGGCAACTGCGGTGCTAAGTTTGATTGCGCCGCTTGGTTTGCTAGATGCGGAAGGACTTGCAGGTGCAGTTCCCGAACTAAGGGCGGGTGCGTTTCCGGTTGTGCTGTTTGGTGCTACGCTGCCAGTTGTCTAAAGAACCAAGCGTTTGCTTCCAGGCTAGGCTCCCAGATGAGTGGACACTCACGTCTGTGGGACTGACAAAGAAGAAGGTAGCTGCCAGCAATGTGAAGTTGTTCCCCGGGACTGAGTGCACGAATGACGTGATGTTGAAGTTCAAGCGATCCGTGCCATTGAAGCCAGCAGGTGGGGTTACACCAGTTGAATTCTGCAAGTAACAAAGGACAACATAGCTGCAAAAAATGGGTTTTCCAAGAATAGGAAGATGCAGCAGCACCTACCGGTGAGCCGGGGATGGTGGCGGAGGTGAGGGAGGCTTATAATCCGTCAAGGTGGCGGTCTTCGACTGGTTGGTGAGTACAAACTGTCCATTTGTGAGGCCATTGCTGATGTAGTCAGCTGCCAAGAAATGTCTATGCAGGCCCAAAGATATCAGCGGCTGGGCTGCCGAGGGTAAATACAACCAACTCACCTGAATTCTGATACGTTCGGGTTTTGTGGGGTGGGTGCGTCGGGGTCGACAATGGCCATGAGGTATGGTTTACCGATAATTTGGGTGTTGTTTGACTTGAGAGAAAAAGATGGAATGTTGACGACCTCTGCATGGAAATGTTAGCAAAGGGCTGGGGTACTTCAAGGAACACGCACGGCTTATGGTCAGATTTGCCCCAGCCGTCACGGGAAATTTTGAACCTGTGTTATCAGTGAAGACAACATCGAGGGGGAACGCAGGGGTGAAATTTGGAATTATATTGGGAATTATCTTTGCGTTCACAAGTTCCTGGAGCACGGCAGATGTGTCATTGTCCTGAGCGTAGGCCAACGGCAAGAGGGCTAGAATGAGGGCCGGAAGTGCGTTTAACATAACTGATTATAGACCTTGAAGGAAGACAAGGAAACTGTGGAACAGTGGCCGGCCTCAATATATAGGACACCATTATTAAGCCGATATCGAGAAATAGTTCAGTTTAGCAACCCTGCGTGCGAAAAAAATTCTCCAAAAGGCAAGTCCAATAAATTGCTTTCCAGAAAACACTTGCTGTGAGCGCAAAGTAGCTTCAAGAAGTATATATTTTAACATAACATAATAGACTGTACCATAACTATATACTGATTTCAACTTGTCTATGTAGAATTTGGTACTTAAAGAGACCACACAAGGTGTGGACAGGCGCGGCCGCGCTGTTGGCCGACTATCTCAACGTTGCCCTCCACGCACACCGCAGGTCCTCTTCGACGCGCCTTTACGTGCCTCAACGCCTTGAGCTAACCGCAGCTCCGCGCGCACAGTGTCGCAGCACGAACGCTTTTTCCCGTACGGGTTTTTTATTGCCATGTGCTGCTTCAGTGCGCTTCACGCCCGGACTCTTATCCTTTTCCGTTCGAACTACAGTCCTTTGTCTACTTGTTATCACGGACTCTTACTCTAGTTAAACGCTCGTCTCATTGATGTATTATACGCCCCTGTCGCCCTTGTCAATTCTTCATACTCGTGCGGTTGCCTCGCTAGGTGCCGGTCTTCACCCACTAACTCACGCCGGTGCATCACAACAAGTCGCCTCAAGCGGGCTCATCGCAATTCGGGAGAATTGCATCTCATATCAACATCAGGCAAATTAGGGATTCTATATATGTATGTACACTTTTATTAGTATGATAGAGGCATACCTATTTTTTCACATTTATTAATTTTTTTTCTGGGGGCACGGCAGTAATTGTTTTCTGAAAAGCTGATTTCGGACTTGCCATTTTTGGGAGGGTTTCCAGGGACCGTTACTAAACCCGAGTTATTAGTCTTTCACAGATGGCAGAAGATGGATTGATCTGCTGAGACCTGGGTAATACTATGCGAAAGACACAGCTCTCAGCTTTCCTTCCGTCATGCCCCCCCCCCATCATTGCCCCCCCATCATTGGAAGGCTGTGTCGCCACTTGGCCGTTCCTGGTAAGAGCGGCGAGCGCCTTGTGACTACTAGCGACCGGACTCGAAGCTCTTCTTGGGGGGCCGACGGTCCGCCAATGTTCTCCATCATCCGTTATGATTACCATGACTACTATACATGACCGCTCAGGCAGAGTACAAAATGCAGCTGAGCTTGAGGATAAGAGCTTCATGCAGAAAGGTTCACCGTACAATGAAGGCTCTCACAAACATCTCAGTCATCTTGGCGTGTGTCCTGTCAGCGATTACTGCCGAGAAGACCGTCAGTTTTAACTGGAACAAAACGCGCTATGTTTACGCGTTCGGAGATTCCTACACGTTTGTCCAAGGTACATGCAACAAGCATTTACTTTGTTTGTGCTAATCCCCATACAGGGACACTCGGATCTCCCAACTTCAGGTGATGGGCACTCACTCTTAGTTTCATAGGAGGAGTTCACCGCCTAACAGACGACATCATCCAGCTTCATTGGCGACGCTTTCCATTCATCCTTCACTCCCCATGAGTTATTTTCTGATGCGATCATCCCAAGGAATGCAAGTGGTTCAACCCTATGCCTTTGTGATGTCACGTCTGATGAGCAGCCAACTTCCAGACTAGCTCGGATGGGTCAAATTGGGTACTCACTTATTTTTTTCAGTATTCAGCCCTCGCCAGCACCTAATTGTGTGGTTATTTGGCAGATCGAATTTTTGACAGGCTGCTTAGCGGGTCACCCAGCTTCTTGCTTTCCTCATCAGCTGTATGACTTTGCATTTGCCGGGGCGGACATATCTGGAGATCTTTTGCCCTTGCACCACAATACTACGTTATCGCTGGTTGCCCAAGTCAACCTGTGGGCAAAAAATGCGGCTGATGTGCTACCTCATCCAACTGACTCTTCTCTCGTCGTATGGTGGATCGGGATCAATGATACCGGGGATACTGTGAAAAATAAGACTGTCAGAACAGGTTCACACTGCTTAGACTTTGTGTTCTGACCGCCGTGCAGATTACCGACTTCACTGCTTTCTGGAGGACGGAGATGGCGGTGTATTTCAACGCCGTGGTATGATTCGTCACCTCCTTATTGTTTTCCGCCAAGACCTCAAGCCGGTCACTCAGGAGACCGTTTACGAGAATGGTTTGCGGAATTTTCTATTCATCAATGTGCCTCCAGAAGAGCGCTCGCCTAATTGGGTGAATAACGCCGCTGACGGACCGACCATAAAGCAGAACATCATCCTTTTCAATGATATGCTCCAGTCATTCGTCTCGAGTTTCTCACGTACTCATCCTGATGCCAACGTGATGACATTCGACGCGCATACATGGTTCAACAACATTTTAGATAATCCAGCCGATTTTGGATTTAAGAACACCACAGGGTATGCCCCCTCTCCTTTAAAGTGAGACCTCCCATTTGACTATATATCCATGCAGGTTCTGCACGTGCACCACGGCTGAGGCAAACGATTTCTTCTGGTTCAGTGAGTCGGTTTGCGACCTTTTTTCTTCTGCTTTCGAACAAATGCCAAAAATCAGATACGGGACAGTGCGTTTAACCTCTTTGATGCCAGCTTCGTCGGCCTCATCCTAGGTCGTAGTCCAACGGAGCATGTTCATCGACTGCTGGGCTCAGCCATTGAGGATCAGCTTCGCAGGGATAGCGAAAATTAAAGGTTTCGTATTCCATTCTCAATAACAAGGTCGATAAATGAGCTTATTGATAGGCCAGACAGCATGAAACATGGACAGATAAGCAGTAAAAGACGAAGTGAACACGGCCGAATATACAGGGTATGCGGAAAGAATGTTATGATTGCAGGCATAGGACGTCAAACTGCGACCGCTTCCTCTCACCGGCATCCGATCTGAGATAAAGAGACGCAATTACATAAACAGCCCTGTCCGTTCTCACCGCAAGTAACCATTTTGTTAAAAGAACAAATACGTAATTATGAAAACCAGAAGGGCGACGATCCCCACTTGCTGGGGAGAAGCACCTTCCTGACGTGAGCTTGTGTGCTGTTCCTGGAAGCTTGTTCCGACGTCGCTAACGGCGTCACCCTCGCTTGCAAGCGTTTCCTCCGATAACGCTCGGGTTCTCCGTCTGATCTCGGCAGGATCTGGGGCTGCAGCGAGGAGCGCGCGCAGCCGCTGAATCTCGTTTTGTGCTTCAACAAGCTTGGCAACAAGGTCATTGTCCTGGGCTTTCACGTTTCCAGTGGAAGCGTTAGCGGAGGACATGAATGAACGTTCAAGCGGAGATGGAGGCTGAGGCGGTGGGGTGTGGACGTTGACGTTAACAACAGGCATTGGACTCGGTTGACGTGGTTCCGGGCTTGGACTTGGGGTAGCACGTGTTTCGTGGTGCTCCTCAACACGAGACTGCTCCTCATGCGCCACAACGAACGAGTCATCCATATGGGGGGAAGCGGGTCGTTCTGGGGGTGGAGGATGACCAGCGGATGACTCAAATGCCGGGATGGGGAAGGGAGATGCATGTCCATTGGCACCGGTCGCTTCTTGGCGAACTGTTTCATAGTGCTGCAACAAATAGCCTATCAGGATCAGATAAAATATACAGATGTCTTTCCACATACTCGCGAGTCCTCTGAAACAATGGTTCGCTGGCTAAGGTGGGCTGCAGCCTCCTCGGGCTCCTCTTCTAAAGTCTGGCCTTCGGGTGGCAAATATACTACCTTGATCTTTTGCTGGTGAACCTTGAGTTCTGAGTCACTTTCAATCGGATTCCACTTGAAAAACAACCTCAAGAGTCAGGGAAGTCGCAGCGGAAGCTCATGAAGACATACGATCTCGGCAAGGCTTATGTTCTCTTTGTCGGGTGTGATCGTTGTGCTCTGAACGAGGAACTTATCCCGACATTTGACATGTGTTGGAGGCTCCTCTTTCATGGGCTGCAGCTGCACCGTCACACCAACGCTCTCTCCAGGTTCAATCCTGCCAGCATTGGGGCGCACACAGTACAACTACACATGTGCTCAGTCAGCACCAGGTGTCTAAACCACCAAACCACGCGCACGCGTCGGGGGAACACACCTTCGGAGCGGTCGTCTTGACTTTGAATGCTACAGGTTGAGCATTGTGGTTTGTTATTGTTAGGGTGCGTTTGATGAGCTCAGTAAGCGGTCCTGGATGACTTTGTGAGAGGACAAGAATGTGTAGAGAGAGGGGAAGAACCTACTGTTGAATCCTAAAGATGCACTAGGATTTAGGGTTACGGACATGGTGGTGAGAAAGGAAAGGCAATGCTGGCACGAGGAGAAACAAATGTCACTTGCACGTCGGAAATTCACTCTCCGCTGATTATGTGAGTATGTCGAACTTTTGGTACCGCGAGTCATTATGCAAAGTTTGCGTTGATAGTTCTACATTACAATACCTAAATACTCGTGTGCTTTATCGTTACTGCCGTTACATGCACTTTACAGGTCAGGGTCGTAAATATAGTCTAACTGTACTCTCCAGAGTCCTTGGGGCCGGCCAGGATATAAGCCCACTTCTACTTCTTGCTCAGAGCCTGCAGCTGCACAAACTCGTAGTATCCGCCACGCAAAGCAAGAAGTTGGTCGTGTGTGCCAGCCTCGCTAACTCTGCCTTCCTTGATGAAGTATCTGCGACACGCGTCAATATTCATGTTCTAACAGGGTGGATTGAAAGTGCACCCACATGCAGTCAGCGTTTTGTATGGTAGACAACCGATGCGCAATGGCAATCGTTGTGCGTCCCTTGGCTGCCTGATCTAATGCCTCCTGCACAATCTTCTCCGAATTTGAGTCTAGCGCCGAGGTTGCTTCGTCCAGTAACAACACTTTCGGGTTCCGGAGCAGTGCACGGGCAATTGCTATCCGTTGTTTCTGGCCACCAGAAAGTTGGGAACCTTTGCCGCCGACTTCAGTATCAAAGCCACTGTATCACGCCGTCAGTGCCTTAGGAATCGACAAGAGGAGGTATACAAACTTAGGGAGTGACTGGATGAACTCCAAGATGTTAGCGTCCCGACAAGCGGCTTCGATTTCCTTTTGTGTGACTTCATCCACAGGCTTGATCGCGCCGAGCAGAATGTTAAAGCGTACTGTCCCAGCATAAAGCGTCTGGACCACAATAAGTGCCAAGGATTGAAGAATACATACGATACTCACAGGTTCTTGAGACACCAATGAAATTTGCTTTCGGTATTCTTGGATATTGAGGTCCGTTATTAGTTGATCGTCAAGCTATGTAAGGTCAATCAATACAGTAAGAGTCAGATCGATGAGTAGGAACATACATAGATGCGACCGGCCAACGGATCATAGAAACGCTCAATGAGTTGAATACTACACAGCTCAGTCAGCCCCCGGTAGAGCAAAAAGAAAAAGAAAGACGCGTACATTGTGCTCTTCCCACAACCCGATGCTCCCACAAGCGCAATGTACGTGCCAGGCTTCACCTCAAGATTCATATTGCGCAACACCCTGATACCCGGACGTGTTGGATACCGGAAGTGAACTTCTTCGAGACGGATGTGGCCCAGGCTATTCTCAGGTGTCTTTCCCTCCTCTGACCACGCATCAATCTCTGGTGTCGAGTCGAGTAACTGGACGATATCACTGGCGGCGCCTTGAGCTGAGGAAATGTCGGGAACAAACGAGAACACCTATAAGCAAGGAGTATTCAGTTACGACTCATGAAACGAGAGCGAGAATCTCGTTCGTACATTTCCTGCTTGGATAGATCCGAAAACTGTGCTCTATGAAACGCAGAACCGTCAGTAAGCCAAACAACAGATATTCCAGAAACGCACCATGAGACAAATAAAGAACTGTTTTGTCGTAAACTCTTGATTCGCCACTAGCCGCGACCCAAACCAGAAAATGAGCGAAATCACAAAGAACGTCATAGACTGCGAGAGCGAGTACAGCAAATTGGAGAAAATCGCAGTCCGGTTAGATTGCAGCAGTGGTTCCAAAAGACTCTGGGAGTAGAGCTCCCAACAATCGTCCTCACGGGTAAGGGATGCGACAGTGCGAATGGCGGCGGCTGCTTCACACGCAATCTGTGCCGAAGATTCATGCGCCTTTTTATTTGTTTGGTCCTTGAGGACAACAACGCGCTATGTGAGAGGAGTGTGAGTGGTGGGTGAGGGAGAAGACGGGAAAACGGAAACCGATCGTGTGGAGAGACTCACCAGACGAATATATCCTGAGGAAACAACGAAGGGCATGCATGCTACAAGTAACAAGAAGTCAGAGCCTGATTGAGAAGGAAAATGGGCATTGCCTACCAATTCCAACAAGAGCCACCTTCCAGCCATATGCCAAGCCGATAATAGACCCTCCGATAATACACGTGATGCTCTGAACGATACTTAGGTAGCACGTAGGAATCAGTAACAGTGGCACAGAGATAACAAAGAAAGTGACCCACGTTCCCAGAGTGATACCAGCGAGACCGTTAACCTTCTGCGGATTATCACTCAAGTTTGACGTCAAGCTACCCGTCTGTTGGGAATTCCGTGAGAAAATAACAAGCAGATCGACACATCAGGACTCACGCTGTTTTGGTCCTCATCAAAGAAGGCAACTAAGAGTTCGAGTCAGTACACCTGTCGTGACGTCAAGCAAAGAACAAAGTTACTGACTATCCTGCCTCAAGATCGCCTGGAAGCTCAACGAGCGCAGCTTGAAGGTTAACTGCGCAGCGGCGCTCGCAAAGAGGTAGTTCTGGAACGCAATCGAAGTCGCGGAGATT